>APFE030790918.1:63624-124927 GCA_000404065.3 Pinus taeda
ATGTATTGAATATTCCAATGCTTTCCATTCCAATGGGTGGTGCTGATGTTGTACTGGGAGTCCAATGGTTACAATATTTGGGTACGATAAGTTTTAGTTTTCAAGAATTTTTCTTGAAATTTTGTTGGGAAGGAAATGAAGTTGAATTAAGGGGTATCACAGGGAAACCAGGAAATATAATCAACTCTAATGGCGTGACAAAGCTTCTAAATAAAGAACAATGGGGCAAAATTGCACAATTATGCTCACTAAACGTTCAAACATCGAAATCATCTATTTCTCCAGATCTCCAAAATGCCTTGGACAATAATTCTAAGGTATTTGAGACTACCAAAGGCCTTCCACCTATTCATGAACATGATCATGCTGTTCATTTGATTCCAGGAAGTGTTCCTCCAAACATCAGGGCTTACATATATCCCTATGGCCAAAAAAGTGAAATTGAATGTATGGTTGCATAAATGCTAGAGGGTGGTAATATAATTCAACCTAGTGAAAGTTCTTTCTCTACTCTAGTAGTATTGGTGCACAAGAAGGATGGATCATGGAACATGTATCCAGATTATAGGGAGATCAACAAGCTCACTATTAAAGATAAATTTCCCATTCCTGTTATTGATGAATTATTGGCTGAATTACATGGAGAAATTTACTTCACCAAGTTGGATCTTCATTCAGGATATCATCAAATCAGAATGAAGACTGAAGACATTTAAAAAAAAACATTTAGAACTCATGAGGGTCATTATGAATTTTTGGTCATGCCTTTTGGCCTTACGAGTGCACCTTCTACATTTCAAGGTTTGATGAATTCCATTTTCAAACCCTTCCTTCGAAAATTTGTGCTAGTATTTTTTGATGATATGCTAATCTACAACAAGTCTTGGAAGGATTTTGTTCAACATGTTGACAGTGTGCTCAAATTATTGGAGGAGAAACAATTATATGCAAAAACCTCCAAATGGTTCTTTGGAGTACATGAGGTGGAATATCTGGGTCATATTGTATCTCATTAGGGTGTTAAGGTAGACCCTAAAAAAATTAAAGCCATTAAGGAATGGAAAATCCCTACATCCATAAAGCATCTGCAAGGATTTCTCGAGTTGATAGGGTGTTATCACAAGTTTTTGAAGAATTATGGGAGAATAGAAACATCTCTAACAAAATTACTGAAGAAAGATGTGTTTTATTGGACTCCATAATCAATTAAGGCCTTTGAACATCTTAAAGTGGAAATGTGCCAAGCATCGGTCTTAGCTATGCCAAACTTCACAAAAACCTTTATTGTGGAATGTGATGCCCCAGGAAATGGAATTGGTGTTGTTTTAATGCAAGAGGGAAGATCCGTTGCTTTTGAAAGTCCTCCAATCAAAGGAAAGTATTTACAAAAAGCTATTTATGAGAAGGAAATGTTGGAAATACTACATGCACTTAAGAAATGGCGACCTTACCTAATGGGAAGACACTTGAAGGTAAAAACAAATCATGATAATCTTAAATACTTTTTAGAAAAAAGATTATCTTCAGAAGAAAAATGGATCACAAAGATGTTGGGTTATGAATTTGAAATCATCTACAAAAAATGGAACAAAAATGTTGTTGTAGATGCACTCTCAAGAAAGGATGAGGAGTGGAAGCATTTCTTTGTGCCATTTCTATTATCCAACCAAATTGGATAACCAAAGCAAGAGATGAATGGAAGAATGATGAAGAAGTGTGGGCACTCATTCAAAAGTTGTAGAAATATCCCAATACATCTAATACATTTATTTTAAAAAATGATTCATTATGGTACAAAGATTGTTTATACCTTTGTAAGAATTCCAACTCAAACAAAATATTCGTCAGGAATTGCAAACCTCTCCCTCAGGAGGGCACTCAAGATTTTTAAAAACTTACCATCGGGTTAAGAGGGATTTTGTTTTGGAGGAATGTTTGGTTGGCCAAGAAAAATAAAGTTGAGACAATTTAGACCCTGGGTATATTACAACCTTTATCCATCCCAAGTCAATGTTGGGAGGGGGTTTTAATGGATTTTGTTATACGTTTACCCAAGTCCAAAGGAAAGAGAATCATCATGGTGGTAGTTGATAGACTTACCAAGTATGCACACTTTTTTGCATTATCTCATCCATTTAAATCCAATACAGTTGCTACTGCATTTATGTAAACAATTCAAAATCTAGATGGAAACCTAAAGATTATTGTAAGCAACAGAGATCCCATTTTTACTGGAAATTTTTAGACATAATTGTTTTCTTGTCTGGGTACTCAATTAGCTCATATCTCATCTTATCATCGTCAATCTAATGGGAAAAATGAGATAGTGAACAAATGTTTGGAAGGATATCTTCGTTGATTTGTATCTGATAAACAAACACAATGGGTCAAGTGGTTACCTCTGGTTGAGTGGTGGTATAACACTTCCTTCCATACTGCAGCAAAAATGATGCCATTTATGGCACTTTATGGATATCATCCACCGTCCATCACATTTTCTTTAAGAAAAAATTCTAAGGTTCAAGCAGTGGAATATCACATCGAGCATCAACAACAAGCTCTCCAAATCTTAAAGAATAACCTCACTTTGGTGAATAATAGAATGAAACAATAGGCATATCAGCATAGCAGTGAAAGAAGTTTTTATTTAGGCGTCTGGGTATTTTTACGGCTACAACCATACAAACAAATGCCCCTCAAGCAAGCTAAGAAGGATAATAAATTATTACCAAATTATAATGGTCCTTACAAGGTGTTTCAAAAAATTGGTACTATGGCATGGAAAATTGGAGCTTCCTGCTTCTTCCCGAGTGCACCCAGTTTTCCACGTTTCATGCTTAAATAAGGTTATAGGTGACAAGCTCCCAGTTCAAGCAATATTGTGAGAACTTGACAAGGAAGGAAAATCATATTGGAACCCAAAGAATTCACAGAAACAAGAACTCGACAACTACAAAATCGATCAATTTCAGAGTATCTCATCAAGTGGAAGAACTTACTCACATAATATTCCACATGGGAGGATAAGGATTTTATACAAAAGCATCCAAAACTACTCAAGCATTGAGGACACCACTTTTTTGAAGGAGAGGGCCATGTTAGGTACCTATAATAATAGTGTATTCCCTCATTGTTATTGTCATTGTAACCCCCTTATTGTTACTTTTGTGCCCATGTAGTCCCCATATTGTTATTATTGTGCCCCATAGAAGCCCACTATTGTTATTGTTGTTCCCTTACATTATTATTGTTATGTCTGCTCTGATTATATTATGACCCATTAGAATCCTATATATATAAGGGAGGTTTTTTCATTTGAATCCACCAAGAATTGTTCATTTGTGTTATGTAAAGAAGGTTCCCCCTCAAAGAGGATAATTTTGAAGTCGTTGATCTATCTCTTCTTCTATTTTGTGAATTGGTTGCATAACAAGGCCTCTATCAAAGGAGGAGTTTACCATCTCAATAAGAAATGAGTTGAATATAATTGGGGTCCCATAACTCTCAGTTCATCCATCCTCTGATTAGCAGAAGAAGAAAAAAACAAAGAGAAAAAAAGAGAAAAAAAAGAAAAAAGAAAAAAGAGGAAAAAAATAAAAGAGCCTAGGTGAAAACCTCCATGATTCACCTAAGGAAAACTATAGGGTTTAAAACCTCTATGAGGTAGTTCAAGAGTTAAAAAAATAATAATAAATGAAAAGATCCCAGGTGAAAACCTCCTTTGAGGCTCCTGGGGCAGTCCTCTAGGTTGAAAACCTCATTTGAGGGAGCCTGCAGGTCTTAAGAAAAAAGAGAAAAGAATGAAAAAGAAGGAAAGATGAGAAAAAAACAAATAATAAGAGGAAAGCAAGGAAACCCTTACATCAATATTTCTAACATGTTTTTGCAGGGTTTCAACTACAACCAAAGAAGGACAGTAGTCAAAGTAACTGGCCTCCACACTCCACTTTTTCACCCACCAAGGTTATCTATCTACATATCCTTCATCATTCCATCAACTTCCCCAAGTCCCTCCATCACTAGGAAACCTATCTCACTCAATTCTACCTAGGTCTTAAAGTGCTATAAGATTTTCCTGAAATGCTACATGATTGTCCATATTTTCTACAGGATTGTGATCGACATAGAGAAAGGGTTTTGATCATATGTTTTCCAAGGGGGAATAAAAGAAAAGGTCCACTACACCATCATCATCAATCCTCCACACCGTTTAGCCACTTCTCCACCCAAATAACCATCTTTTTCCATAAAGAAAACCTCATTATTACTATTCCTTTCATTATTTTCATCACAACCATAACTTATGCTCCTTGTCCATGAGCTCAACATGAACTATCATAGTTTTTGGATGCATTGTATGAAGGTTATTATGATCATAAGGGTGTCTATTTGACTACTACAAGAAACAAACCAATCTTGTAGAAATATGCACAAACCCTACAGGAGAACAATCAAAAGAACTTGGAAGCACCAAAATTAAGAAATTACCATCATGAATCTTTGAGGGATCATCTCCTTGATCTTTGGTAACCACAAAGCTTCTGCAAGGCTACTACATGGTTATTTTTCATCTCCAACAGAAACAACTTGATCCACCATCAACAAGAACTATAATGACAATGCTCAGTTAAGTACATATGATCCTCACAAACATGAACTTATGGGACCCCAATTTAAGATTTCGGGATGCATAGATAATGACCCTAGCCTCTTGGATTTCCCATGAGGAAGCAATGGTTGAGGAAGTAAAGAAGGTTATGACTAAGGAAGAAAATGAGCCTCTATATATCAAAGCATATTTAACAAGTCCTAGGGCTGTCATAAGAAATCATAGCCTCATCTCAGGAGACCCTTAATTAGCCCCTCACTACTTAGGAAAATAAGAGAAGGCAATCCTACATTTTGAAGACATTTTTATGCCGTTAGGGATTGGGAGTTTGCAGACCTTTTAAAGGAGATGGCATGCTTTTCCACATAGTCTGAAGATCAGGGAATACCACTCCCCTAAGAGGTTGAGGATTTCCTTAAAGAGAACATCATTCTACAAGAGGATTGTTTAGAGATTGAATATCAATTGGATAGGGATAAATATTAGTCCTCCTTTTTTATTGGGTTTACAAGAAAGAATATATCAAGCAAAGGAACAAAGGGAGTGGGCAACAATAAAGGCAAGTGCAAGTTTTTATCCATAGGAGGGCATACCTTTTGAAGTACCTTGGGATGTCAGAGAGGCCACTAGGGCCATGCATGAATTACAGATCAATGAGTAATTTTCTCAGAGGGTGAGAAACACCTTCAACAAGGGGTGATGATGGGCCTCATTAATAAGTAAATGATAAGGCCCATCTGGCCTTCCTTCAACCTATATTTACCTCTTTCCTTGCATTTAATGGTAACTTTTTGATTATTGTGTGGTTATTAGGAAGACTAGAGGATGATTATCATTTCTCATAGCCTAATGTAATCCATGTGTAGGAAAAGAGTGCATTAAATTTAATTTACTATGCAGAGATGCATTGGAACCCATCTAGAGAAGATATATGAGGATGGTATCCTGCATTTATTCACCAAAATCTCGACCTAATCCCTACATTTACTCACTCCTAGTTCAGAGATCCACTGGCAGCTGATGAACTCGAGGACTGTAGGGAGAAAGATCCACATTTTTAGGTATTTTGGAGGGAAAAATCTATCCTTCCAAGGAGGTTTCCCCTCAGTCACTTTTGTATAAATAAGAAAGCCTAAGGGCTCAACAGGATTCAAATTTCTACAAGAGAATAAAGATTATTAGGAGTTGAGAACTTGTTGTTTCCACTTCCATTTTTGACGTACTTGAGCACTATTTTGCATTAATTAAAATATTGTTGTTGATCCACTACTGATTTTATTTCATAGCGTTGAGTCCCTTTGGGTTAGGGCGTAACCCAAAGGCTCTAGTATCTCTCATTTGTATATTTCTTTCATGCATCTTCTTTCCTAGCAATATTTTCCTTCTTTGTCTAGTAGACTTGTTTATGAAAATTGATTGTGTAGGTCTTCCAATCACTTATCTTGTTGGATGCATGGTTGGGGACATAGTATTTACAATCCAAAAACATAGTTGCTTTCCTTTGTAGTAGTTAGCTCTTTGATTTGTCTCCTTTTACATAATTTGTTTCTACGCATGTAGTGATTGATCTAGCTGTCTTCTTTGAGCCTAGAGAGCATAATCTCTTATGGATATAGGTCTTATCCATGCTACAAGTTAGATTTTCTTTTAATAAAATAGATAGATTTTAAATAAAATTCAACTCAACCTTTCTTGATTAATTCCATTTTTCTGCAATTTAGTTATTAGTTTGGCACTCTTTGCAAGCAACAAAAGAATCATTTATATGGTTTGAAAATACGACTACTATTTTTTAGTTTTGTAATTGTCATTTCCACTCCTCTCGCCACCATCCAAAACATTGTCCATCAAAAACACATTTTTGGGTTATTGAAGGCCATAATGTGCATTGGTTTTTATGCAAATGGGCCCATGATGGGTACTAGGCTTGGAAAATGCCACACAACCTTCAACCACCCTCCATCACCCGCCTTTCCTACCTTCATATTGCCTTCCCCCCTCATAATTCTCATGGATCTAATCTTGTAGAAAAACAAAGAAATCCTATAGCATCCTATAGCAATCAGGTAGCAATCCTGTAGCATCCTGTAGCACCGTGTAAAATTGGCCAAAATTGATCCTAAAGTTTTATTATTTCTTGCTAGCCTTGAATAATGTTCCCTATGATCTAAAACCATGATTGAGAGAGATCGATGACCACTTAGGACTTTCCTTTCAACCATTGCAATACATTATGCAATTAGGGTAAGTGGACAAGTTTATGAATTTAGTAATATGGTGATGATTTTTTTGATTATCTTATGAAATATATAATGAAATATGTCACTAATTCTACTTTATTTAAACACAATGATTAAATTTTTATTACATGTTTTTTTCTTATGAAAATTATATTAGGTTTTCTTGCTTTGATTTATGCTTCTTAATCTAGGAGTTTCAATCCCAAGCAATGTTATTCCATTACATAGACTAGGTTTCCTTTATATGAACCATTTACATTTTGCAAATAGGTTAATGTTTACATTTCTACAAGTACTGTAGCCTTTAAATTTCTACAAATAGGGCTAGAATTTAATTTTGAGCAAGTAACATTTCCATTCCTTTGCAAATAAAGTAATATTTCCATTTTTGCAAGTAGAATACAGATTTCCTTTCATGTAATTCCCTTCCTTTCCAATCTAGAATTAGTTGATAGAGTGGTCTCGGTGTGCTTTGGTCTAGTCCATTGCTTGAAAGTGACATGAGTAGAGTCTTAGCCCACTGTTCATATAACACTGTCACCTCTTAATTTTGTATGAACCCTAGGTTGCTAAGTAAAATTGGTAGCTTTGGGAGTTGCAACACTCTTGTTGCAATATTAAGGCTCATCATTGCCCTCACACAATAAATCTGCTCCATCAACTTCATTGAAATTAGGGCATGCAAATAAACCCTGACACAGTTCCTTAACAGACTTCAAGATGATTGATCTAGGGCACAACGTGCACACTGATAAAACACTTTATTTGACATACCTCTCACACCATCACCTTCAGGACTTCTTCTCCATGAATCTTCCCTATTTCCTTCACTTCAAGACAAACCTACCTTTGTCCAAACTTCACCCTATTCCTATTGCTACTTGAGGTAGATTATAGCCTCTTTTACCTACTATAACACATGCACAATTCTCCTGAGGAATGCAACCATTACACAGAGAAAAATGTCCACTTCTTTATGGTCTCGACCCTCTTTTTAATGCACAGAACTTGTTAGAAAATTATATATTACAGAGTAATGGAACACATAAAATATTTAAGAAGTATAAACACAGAAAACACATAAAACAAGAGAGACATAGATATACGTGGTTCACCCAGATTGGGCTATGTCCACAGAGAAACAACCAATCCTTATTTTATTATATTATCTAGCAAACTGAAGAGATACAATCTACAGTAGATCCATTGTAACTCCCTCTTCGCTCTCAATCTCCTCTCTTTTCTTCACTCCGAATACATATATACATAGATGCAATACAATTCCCTTATATATAGTGAGGGGTTTCCTTCTAGGGAAAAAAACCATAAATTAAACATAACTTCTACCCTCAGATCATTTGCCTAATGGATGGCCCAGATTGACTAGAAATTACTAGACTTTTACAAGGCAATTTTACATCTATTTTTTAGCTTTGGGGGTGTTGCCCCCAAACCCCCGCCAGGGGACCACTGGTCCCCGGACCCCCCCAGCCAGGGGGATCGGCCCCCCTGAAGCCCTGCGGGGGGAAAAAGTTCCCCCTGCACCCCCCCGCATGGAGGGGTGTACAGTCTTCCTGGGGTATACATCCGGCTGAGACCTTTGAATATAGAAGATAATCAGGCTCCACACCCAACAATATCCCACTTGGAGACTAATTATAGAAACTCCACCACTGCTTCATTTGCTAGACAATAACTCCACTTTGGATCTGGAGGTTTCTCATCTTCTTCATCATACTTGAAGACCAATTGAAACTGAGCAGATTCTCAATTTCTCCCTGGTTACAACTTTTGTTAGCATATCTGCAAGATTCTGGCTAGTGTGTGCCTTTTCCAGCTTCAACTATCCATCTTCCAATGCTGACCGTATGAAATGGTACTTGAGCTGTATATGTTTAGTCTTGGAATGAAAGGCAGAGTTCTTTGCAAGATGTATGGCACTCTGGCTGTCACTGTATAACTTGCCCAACTCCTGCTTCTTACCCAAATCATCCAAAAACCTTTGTAACCAAATCGTTTCTTTACTAGCCTCTGTAGCAGCAACATACTCTGCTTCTATTGTTGAAAGTGCAATAACACATTGGATTTTTGAAACCCAACTAATAGCTATTCCACCTACAGTAAGTACATATCCTATAGTGCTCCTCTTGTTATCTCTGTCACCTGCCATATTTGCATCAACATATCCCTGTAGAGAATTGTTCAAACCACCAAAGCATAATGCTTGATTTGTGGTACCTCTCAAATACCTGAGAAACCACTTCACCGCCATCCAATGTTCTTTTCTTGGATTTTTCATGTACTTGCTTACAACTCCCACTGCATGTGCAATATCAGGCCTTGTGCAGACCATTGCATACATTAAGCTTCCAACTACTGATGCATTTGGAAATTTAAACATATGAGCCATTTCTTCCTGAGTCTTGGGACATGCTTCCTTATTTAATTTGAAATGGTTAGCCAAAGGTATACTAACTGGTTTTGCATTCTGCATATTAAACCTTTTCAACACCTTTTCTATGTACTCACTTTGAGATAATGTTAATTTGCGATTCTTCCTGTCTCTAGTTATTCTCATACCAAGGATTTGTTTTACAGCACCCAAATCCTTCAATTCAAATGAGTTTGCCAATTTCCTTTTGAGCACATTTATTTCCTGCATGTTAGAACCTGCAACAAGCATGTCATCTACATAAAATAACAATATATTATAGCTACCATCATTTTTCCTTTTGAGATAAACACAATGATCAAAGTGACACCTAGTATAACCTTGTTCAGATATAAACCTGTCAAATTTTAGATACCACTGCCTTGGAGCCTTTTTTAAGCCATACAAGCTCTTCTTCAACCTGCACACCAGTTTCTCCTTCCCTTTTACCTCATATCCTTGTGGCTATTGCATATATATTTCTTCTTCCAAATCCCCATGGAGAAATGTTGTCTTTACATCTAACTGCTCAAGATGCAAATCTTCAGCTGCTACTAGACTTAGAATAGTTTTGATTGAAGTCATTTTCACAACAAGAGAAAATATCTCATCAAAGTCTATACCCTTTTTCTGGCAAACCCTTTCACCACAAGTCTGTTTTTACCTTTCACCTCCGTATTCTTCCTTCTTGTACCCCATTTTTCTCAAAGTTGTTTTTACCTGCGGAAAGCTGACTAAGTCCTTAAGTTGGTTAGTGCTAAGGAGTCCATCTCTTCTTCATGGCTTTGCTCCCACTTCTTCCTAGTTTCTACCTGCACTGTCTTCATAACATTCTGGTTCACCAGAATCAGTCAACAATACATAATATAATGAAGGAGAGTATCGTTTAGGGGGTCTACTTATCCTGGTAGATCTTCTAACACCACTTTCAAGCGTTTGAGGTACTTGTTGCTATTGTGGTTGTTTTTCTAACTGTTGATCATTATGATTTTAAGGCATCATCACTTTTCCTGTGATTTCATCAAGCACTGTGTATTCTCTGTTTTCTTTTTCCTGTTTCTTTTCCTGTAACTGATTCTTATACAAGACCTTTTCATTGAATATTACATCTCTTCTCCTAATGATTTTGTGATTTTCATAATCATATAAGCGATAACAAAAACCATTAACACCATATCCAATAAAGGTACATTTCTTTGATTTTGCCTCAAGCTTTGTTCTATTTTCTTTATTAATGTGAACAAAGGCTTCACAACCAAAACTCTTTAAAAATGAGTAGTTTACCTTTTTACCTGTCCATGCCTCCTTTGGAATACCACCATCCAAGGAACTTGAAGGCCCTCTGTTTATTAGATAAACAAATGTATCTACATCATCTGCCCAAAATTGTAAAGGCAATCCTGCATGCAATCTCATGCACCTTGCACGCTCCAGGATTGTCCCATTCATCCTTTTTGAGATGCCATTTTATTGTGGTGTACCTGGAACTGTCTTCTCTCTACGAATTCCATTCTCTAAAAAATACATATCAAACTCTTTGTTGCAATATTCACCTCCATTATCTGATCTGAGACACTTCAACCTTTTTCCTGTCTCATTTTCAACCAAAGCTTTCCATTTCTTGAAAGTATCAAATACATCAGATTTATTCTTAATACAATAAATCCAAGTTTTTCTAGTTGCATCATCAATAAAAGTAACATAATAACGAGAGACACCAAGAGATGATACCTGAGCAGGTCCCCATACATCTGTATGCACAAACTCTAATTTTTCATTCTTCTTTTCTTTCCCAACTCTGAGAAATCTGACTCTCTTATGTTTTCCATAAATGCAGTTCTCACAGAAGTCCAAATCAACATTCTTCAAACCCGGCAACAAATTTCTTGAGTGAAGAATCTGCATCCCCTTCTCACTCATGTGCCCAAGCCTATGATGCCATAATGCCATATCTTCTCCTGTAGAGGTTAAAGCATTAACATAATTATAAATACCATTGCATAAGTACAATGTACCAACCTTTTCTCCTTTCGCTATTACCAGGGATCCTTTAGTAACCTTCCAGGTTTTATTTGTGAAAGTAGTTACACAATCTCCACCTCCCAACTGCCCTGTTGAAATCACATTTTTCTTCAGATTTGGAACATGCCTTACCTCCTTCAATAGCCATTGATTTCCATTTTGTTGTTTTATGAAAATTGTAACCATTCCAATGATTTTACAGGGTTTATCATCACCCAATTGAACTTGTCTAAAATATCCTTGAACATAATCATGAAAATGTTTCCTATCAGGTGTGGCATGGAATGAGGCCCCTAAATCTACCACCCAAGCATCAATAATATTTTCTAATGAAAGAATCAAAGCATCTTGCAACACATCACTTGTTACATTTGCTTCATGATTGTTTTGATGCACGTCTCCTTCTTTCCCTTCCGAGACTTGCAGTCTTTCTTCAGGTGTCCTTTCTTCCCACATTTCCAGCACACTATCCCCGATCTGGACTTGGATCTGCCTTTTCTTGACTTACTACGATATCCAGAGCTCTTTCCTCTTTCCATTTTTCTGCCCCTAGGCTTTGTAGTCAAAGCATTACCTGATGTCTCACTAGAGCTTTTCCATCGCATTTCCTCGCTAAGGATTGCACCGAAAGCATCATAAAACTTTAAAGTACTAGATCCAGAGACAGAGTTACTAATGGCCATAACTAATCCATTCCAACTTTCTGGAAATGAGCACAGAAATAACAGAGCCCTAACATCATCATCAAAATTTACCCCTATAGAACTTAACTGACTTGTAACTGTATTAAAATCATTTAAATGGTCTGCAATAGATCCACCTTCTGACATTTTCATACTAAATAAATACTTCATAAGAAATACCCTATTTGAGGTCGAGGGTTTTTCATATAGTTTGGCCATTCCTGACATTAAACCCTCTGTTGTTGTTTCCTTTGAAATATTAAATGCTACTGGCATCGCTAGGCGCAACCATATTGTTCCAAGTGCCTTTCTATCGAGAATATCCCGTTCTGTGTCTGTCATACTCGTCGACTTCTTTGTCTTTTCGCTCAATCGTAGGTACATATCTCTCTGATATAGATAATCTGCCACCTGCATCTTCCACAACTGGTAGTTTTGGCCGTTGAATTTTTTGACCCTAAACCTACCATCTTCTACCATTGCTCCAACTCGAACTAGGAAACCTTCTCTCCTGCGAGTTTATCAGCCAAATAGACCTTTGGCTCTAATACCAGTTGTTAGAAAATTATATATTACAGAGCAATGGAACACATAAAAATTGTAGAAATATAAACATAGAAAACGCATAAAACAAGAGAGACACAGATATACGTGGTTCACCCAGTTTGGGCTACATCCAAGGAGAAATAACTAGTCCTTCTTTTATTATATTATCTAGCAAACTGAAGAGATACAACCTACAACAGGTCTGCTGTAACTCCCTCTTTGCTCTCAATCTCCTCACTTTTCCTCACTCCAAATACAGATATACATAGATGCAATACAATTTCCTCATATATAGTGAGGGGTTGCCTTCTAGGGAAAAAAATCCTAAATTAAACATAACTTCTACCATCAGATCATCTGCCTAATGAACAGTCCAGATTGACTAGAAATTACTAGACTTTTACATGGCAATTTTACATCTATTTTTTAGCTTCGGGGGTGCTGCCACAAACTCCCATCGGGGGACCGTTGGCCCCCAAACCCCCTAGTCAGGGGAGATCGCCCCCCCCAAAGCCCTGTGGGGGGGACAAGTACCCCCCGCACCCCCCCGCGTGGAGGGGTGTACAATCTTCCTGGGGTATACATCCGGATGAGACCTTTGAATACAGAAGATAATCAGGCTCCATACCCAACAGAACTAGGCCACAATACTAGAATTATGGGGTAGATCCTAGGGTGGTTGTACATGCATAAAAGAAACCCTAATATAGGGCACGAACCACACATTAAAACGCCTCCAATCCATTACAAAAAATCCTTCAACAAGGGCACAAAAATCTAGACCAAACCATCCTCATAGTTGGGTTAACTTGACCTCCATTTTCAGACATTGCATAGAACATACAAGCTCCAATTCGTCCCTCTTAAAGGCCTGCAACTCCTTGAGGTTTTCACTCTCCTTCTTGTGAAAAAAATATCTTGAGAAGATGCTTTCTTGGATACTCCAAATGAGCTCAAATTTGTATCCTTTTATAGTTTTCTTGGTGGAGTCCATTAGCCACCAAGGGTCACCTCATATGTCCAATTTGACCTAAGAAAATCATGCTCAAACACCAATAAATCATGAGATAAAAAATATTTCATTTATTTTTCACCATTCCATTGAAGCCCTGTATACCCCTTAGCCCTTGAAGGGTTCCACTCATGCATCCACTGAACAAACTATCATTTTTCCTTGAGTCTATTTCCCATGAATTTGGGTATAAAGCCCACTGCTTGGGTACATTTCCCAAAAAGTTTCATTTTCGTTGGTCAACTCCTCACAAACTTAATAACCTAGGGATTCTTGGAGTACCTCCCAACCTACAAATTTAAACATCACCTTACTTTTGAGTAAAAGAACATATATAAAATACATAATAATTTGACCATATCATCACAATGGGTCTTCCTTCACACCTATGGTGGTTTAATCTTGATTTTATCCTGGTATGATGTCATTTTTTTACAGATACCCCATTGAATTATATTCCATAATGTCATTAATATACAATTATATCTATATTTGACTCATACATGGGTATATTGCATATTTTAATAATGAAAGTATAATATATAGGAGATATATTGAATCAAATATAGCCCTGGACATTTTTTGCTCAATCACCTAATGGAACCATTAGCACATTTGAGATGAATATGGTAATACACTAAAGGATCACTAAAGAAATGGAGGGACTACTTGACAAATGGAACTTTATTTATTTATTTAATGTTAGTGCTTAATATTTATTATCGAACACCCTTAATTTTGGTTTCCCATGGTTGAAAATGTGTTCCCCCCTTGATTGATCAATGTGCTTAAAATAATGTTCCTCACAAATGGAGAATTTAATTTCAACACATCATAGATAGACATTAATAACCCAAATAAGCAGGTAAGAGGCATTTTGTGCATAGAAATTTATGTTAATCTACATTCCTCCTTCTTGACCTTGAATTGTGGATTAGAATTTTAGTCTACATGCAAATGGAAAAAATATGTAGTGTACAATATCAACTTGTGAATATATGATGCCTTAGAATAGCGAGGGATAATTATATATAATAAAATGAGGTAAAAATTGTCCTTTTGTTTAATCAAGGAATACAAGGTATATAAGAGTGAATGATATTATGCTACTTAGGATTGTTTACAAGAGTATAATTTAGGGTGATTAGCATACAAATACATGTCAAATTGTTTACAAGTGATGTCAATTAGTGTTTAAAAAAAATTGTCATTAGGGTTATTATTTACTTTGGTGTTACATTTTGGTATTAGAGTGTCGAGTTCACACACTACACCTTGGAACAATTTTCACTTTTCATATGAATATTTATTATTTGGTTGAACTAATGTAACTTGGTAATGTTTGAAACATGTATTAAGGCTAGAAGATGAGTTAAAAGGAGTGGGGCCACTAAGGCCTATCGGGACAAGAACATATATTGGGAATAATTTAGAGTGTAGAAAACATTAGATAGGACCAGTCTACAACTACCAAAGATGGTCAATAAGGATCCATAGGCCACCAAATTAACCTGCAGTACACTAGTCATAAACTACATCATAGCAATCGTGGTCTGCAACACAATAATCATGCCACAAACTACATTATTTCCTTGCACCATAGGTTTTTTCCACACCCCAAAAACACCTAACACAATGGTTAGGTTCATACCAATAGAGTTATAGGCCAAAATTTAGTTTAGTGGGTAGTGGAAGCTAGGCTCCTAAGAGGGGGTGTTAGAATTGTGGAGATCCACACTACGAGAGTGGTTTTCCTCGATAACATGGTAATTCCAACCCAACAGAACAATAGGCCACAATGCGAGATGTGGTAAGGGCTCATTGAATTCATTCAAAGGTGAACAATTACCAAATTGAGCACCAGTCCACTATACTCAAGATGACAGGTAATATCGATGGTATAATTTTTATGTTTTAATATATCTAGTAGCAATTAAATATTTTATTTTACATAATGAATTATCAAAAATCAAAACATGTGGGAGTTGCATTGCATGAATTTAGACATATAGAGATGGCTTATGGTATGAAAAGAAACATAGGTAAGACAATAAATTATTGTGAGATAGAACTTAATGTGTAAGACTAAGATATCACGTAACAATCCTCGTCAAAATTCCATGTAATGAAGTTAATAAAGGAAAGATAATAACCAAGGTCATGGGAGACATATTCCAAGCTGAATTTTGGGAAAACATCCTAGTGTGGGTGTTCATTTGGTTTATTATGGCTATGCAAATTGGCAAAGGCAATGGGAAAGGCTTTGGAAAGGAAAAATGGCACTTTTGTCAATTTGTTTATGAAAATAATGGAAATTAGGAGAAAAGGAAGGTGAAAGGTCACAGGTTGCATGTGAGGAGGAAAATGAAGGAAAATAATGGAAAATTGAAGAAAATAGAGGCCTCATTATTAAAAAGACTTATGAGGATCAGTTGGTGATGAGTATCATCAATGGGTAAATTATATGGACCTTAATGCACCTCTGTCTTACTAAAATCAACTTTTCTCATCATTATTTACATGTTTTAATTATGTTTTCCTTAATGAGGAGAGTAAAGATGAAATGTCATGTCTAGTGGTCTAATGTGCATTGATTGTAGGTTTTGGAGAAAATTTTGGCTAATTAAAGTGTAGGAACTTGAATGGATACAAGCAAGAGGGATTTTAGGAGACAAGATCTCCCTCCTTAACTCCTCACTCACTCGAAGATTCCTCAATCAAATCTCATCAGCTTGGAGTTGCAAGAAGCCGAGTCAGGAAGTTCATTGGAAGCTAAGCCAATGACAGTTGAAGACCAATTGATCTCGAGATTGGAGCCAAGCCAGTGACAATTGAAGACCAGTTGATCTCGAGATTAGAGCCAAGCCTCCATAAATTTAAGGAAGTTGTTGGTAACTTCAGTTGTATAAATAAAGAGGCATAGAGCCTCATTAGGATTCATATTGTTTTTTCAAGATAGCTAAGCAGTTTTCAAGTTGAAGCATTGTAACCAAGCACTCTTATGTATTTCTGATTTCTTTAATGAAAATGAGCAGAATTCCCTTGATCTAGCACTGAGTTGACTCAGAGAGCTAAAGCTCTTGGGTTAGGGCCCAACCCTAGCAACATAGGTTCCTCTTGTTATATATATATGCTTAGGTTATATTCATAGTTAGTGCTAAATTGATTTTGGTGTTGTTAATTTGCAAGTATTGGTAGGTTTAATTAGTTTTCTTCCATTTGTGGATAGTTCTGATAGTAGCATTGTAGTAATAAGAAGATATAATAAAAAGGCTGACAACTAGTGGTTTTCACCTCATTTCTCCCTTTCAGGGATCATGGTTTGAGGAACAGTTCTCATACAACCCAAAAAGACATAATTCTTGCTTTTTGTGTAATCTAGGGTTTTCTTGTTAATTAGGTCATTATTTTCAGTTTCATAGCACAAGTTGCAATTGGTATTTTCTGATCTCTTAGGTTTTACATTGATCTCACCTCGCTTTCATATTGGTTTCAAGCGATTCCATGCATGAACTTAGCAAGTAAATGGTGACAATTTTGTTTTCATCTATTTGAATAAACCCTTCTTGTTTTTGATGAATTTATGTATGATTGCCAAGAATGATGTTTGTTGTTGCAGGAGTTCCTGATTTGTAGGGAGACCTCATCTCATCAGCCTCAGCCAAGCCATATCCACCTATGATTTCCAAAAGTCACTAAGGTCTCAATTTGAATTCTTGCTTTATGAGGAAAACTTGCCATCTCCGTTGAGCAAATCCAACCATCTCAAAGCTTTGGATTGAGTTCTAAGTAAGTTTTGACCACTCTCATGCCTTATTCCCTCCTTATTCACCTTTTCCAAGCTCCCTCCCACCTTTTAGACCACTCCCTAAGCTTTTAGCCTGTTCTTGTAGTAAAACAGGGGATCCTATAGGTGAACTAGTACTTCCTGTAGACATCCTATAAGAAAACCTGTAGTAGCTTGTTTTGAGCCTGAATTGAGAAAAGTCATCATTAAAAGCCAGGATTAGGTTCCTATTTTCCCTCTAAGCCATTTGAACCATTGTACTCCTTTTCCTCCACACTTGTCTCCCCTGCCAAAGAACTAAGCAAGATTAGCATTTTCATGTTTCAAGCAAAAAGATAAAATGGAAAAAATTTCATTTATATTTATTCATGGACACAACAGTTAGTACTTTCTAAATAAGATTTCATGCTTAGATTAGTTAAAACCTCACAGGTGTTAAAGTTGGGTTCTTTTTCAAGAAAAGTATGTTAACAAGTAGATAGAGGATTTCATGTATTTTACAAGAATTTCTTTCAGTCTTTCCTTCATGCAATAGACAACATTTGTTTTCTTCCAATTAGGGTAAATTTCCATTCTCAAAGTTGGTAATCAGACTTCTTCTAGTCAATAGAAGGCTGGTTTGAGAAACCATAGTGGTCTATCGCCCCAGCTCAGCAGTGACAAAGAGTAGACCAATTACATCTATTTGTGTATATAACACTGTCACATCCAAGTTTGTATAAACCCCGGGTTGATGAAGTAAAGTTGATAGCCCCAGGAGTTGCAACATCCTTGCTGAAATACTAGTGCTCATCACTTTTTGGCACCACTACCAGGGAGTTTTATGAGTAGATGTGATTTCTTCTTTCTTTCTTCCTTTTCCTTATCTCTTTCATTCTGCAATTAGTTCCATTTAGTAAATAATTGCAATTTAGTTTCCTTTTCTTTCAATTCTGCAAGTAGTTTAAAACTCAAAAAAAAAGAAAAAAACACTCCTTTCATGCCTAGTAGATATAAAGATAACTTAGGAAAATTTTTGCCAAATACCCCCACCACTTCAAACAACCAACCTTCCCTCTTCTTTGGTGGTTTTGAGCTAAAGGGCCTCTTAGGTGAACAACCAGAGTTTTGTGAAGAGCCTATATTGGAAGAAGAAGAAATCATTCCAATTGACACAATGGCTGAAAATAGAAATGAAAGGGGAGACAGGGAAGGAGTTGAGGGTGATTTTCCCATCAAAGAAACTAATGAGGATGCCAAGATGAAAAACATAAGCCCCTCTGCTCTTCCTCACTTCCATGTCCTGACCTCAGAAGATCCAAATACTTTTTTGTTTGAATTTTCTGCCACATGTAGAACTTATGATTACACCTCTGATGACCAGAAGTTGAAATTATTCCTATCCACTCTCAAGGATGCAACCCTTTGCTATTTCATGGGTTTACCGGGGGATAGTATCACCACTTGGGCTCAGATGAAACAAACTTTCAACAAAAAATATAGGGACTACTACAGGTCCAAAGATACCAAAGAGGAAATTTTTAGAATGACCTTGGGACATGATGAGTCCTTAGAGGATTATGAAGAAAGATTCTAGCTCAACTATAAAATGGCTAGGTGCACACTTGATCCTGAGTCACTTAAATTAGTCCTTCTCAAGTGGATCAAGGAAGATCTTTTGGAAACCCTAAACTACTGTCAAGAGGGGACATCTACCAGTTATCCTATAATGATATAAAGACAGTTTTCAAGAATCATTCTAGGACATATAGAAAGAAGGGTAGGGTTAGTCAAGCAGTGGTCAGTTCATCCTCTTCCACTACATCCATAAAAAGTGAATTCGGGAACACGTTGGAAGACTTTAAGAGTTAAATTCTACAAACCCTTGCTCTACAAATAGACACTATGCAAATCAAAAGGAAGTAGGAGGAAGCAGAGAGAGCATGAGCCATATTCTTCCCTAGATGCACAAGGAGACACCCTATGAATGAGTGTCCATTGAACCTTATAGAAATCTGCTCGGTCTATGAGGAAAACCACTTCGCAGACAAGTGCCCTTCTATGCTTGGATTAAAAGCTATGTATTAGGGAATCGAAGGGGTAAATGAACAACTATGCTACATAAATTAAAGGAGGCCTCATGGACCTCGACCATACCAGTAGGGCAAGGGTCACCCTATACATATTACAACACTAATAAAAAAAAATCCATTCCCCCTTGGTTCCCCCTACTCATCCTTCCTAGTCTACACCTTCTCCCTGGTCTTTTGCACCTCAATACCATTCCCAATCGGCCAACCAACAATTTCATCCATATACTAATCCACAACCTTAGTGGAATGCACCACGCCAGGGGTGGAGGCCATTATACAACCAAGCTCCACCTTTATTGCCTTCACCTCCATCTCAACCACAACCTCCTACACCCTAATCCACCTAAAAAACCTCAAATTCTTGCCCAACCAAAACCTAACCCGAACAACAGACAGACACAATAGATCTACAGTTGAGAAACATCCTACCCTATCTATGTTGTGGAAATACATGAAATTAACCTTAGGTTTGGGAGAGTTCTCCTGTAAAACCAACCTCCATCTCCACCGAGGGAGAGTGAGGAGGAAAGAGAGGAAAGTGTGCCTAGAATGAATCCACCCCCCTTTCCTAAAAGTTTAACCCATCCAATCTAGCACACCCTAGAAGAGACTAAACTTCTGGGTGAGTTGAAAAATATACATGTCAAAATCCCACTTCTCCAAGCTATCAAATATGTCCCCATTTACAACAAGATGATCAAAGATAAGTGTTTTAAACATTCACAGAGGTGAAAGAGAGATACCCCTACCATTAATGTCATTAAACAACTGTCTGACTTAATGATGGGGTAGGTAATTTTCCCGGAGTATTTAGATCCTAGGATCCCTGTAGTAGATGTACACATCGATGGAACTATTATTCCCCATACCTTGATTGATCTTGGGGCTGCCATCAAAATGATGACTAAGGACACTATGATCAATCTTAATCTCCAGGGATTGTTAAGGAAGACCACGACAGTCTTGCAGCTTGCAGACCGATCCATAGTAGTCCCTAAGGGGATTGTTGAGGATGTGATGGTCTCCATTGATTCTTGGGAATACCCTCCTAACTTCTTAGTTCTCTAGCCTAAGACCAAATTCAATGGTTATCCTCTCATCCTTGGGAGGCCTTGGTTAGCCACGGTCGATGCCTACATAAGTTATAAGGCTGGAAATATGACTATAAAAAATGGTCATCTAACCAAACAAATGGTCCTATTCCCTCCTGCTCAGCCATCCCTAGAACATGAATTACCTTTATGGCTAGAAAAGGAGTAAGATGATGAAGTCTACTCCTCCCAAATCTATACCCTAGAAACTTCCATAGGAAAAGGACAACCTGATGAAGATGATTTGATTGAACACATCCTCCAAAATCAAACTCCCAAAACCATGTCTCTGGAGGAAGTAGTGAAGGAAAACAAGGACAACCATCAGATTGATCTATGCTTAACTGAATCAAACCCTACTCGTGTCAATACAATAGAATTCGGCCTTGAAAGAGCATTGAAAATCAACCCTTCTCTCTCTATACACCAAGAAGAAGAGTTATGTAACATGCTAAGAGATAATTTGGATGCCTTTGCTTGGAATTACAAAGAAATGAAGGGAGTGAACACCTCAGTGTGTACTCACCACATTTACATCAAGGAAGGTTTCAAGCCAATCCACCAACCCCAAAGGAGAATGAATCCAGCTCTCAAGGATATAGTCAAAGAAGAACTGTAGAAATTGTTGGATGCAGGATTCATTTACCCTATCTCAGACAATGAGTGGGTGTCTCCTCTAGTGTTGGTTCCAAAGAAAAATGGAAAGTGGAGGATTTGTGTGGATTACCAAGAGCTAAACAAAACCACAAAGAAGGACCATTTTCCTCTACCTTTCATTGACCAAGTACTAGATGGTCTGGCAGGAAAGAAGTTCTTCTCTTTGCTGGATGGATTTAGCAGGTACAATAAAATCTAGATCAGCCGAGAGGACTAGGATAAAACCACCTTCACCTATCCTTGGGGTAATTTTGCTTATAGGGTGCTTCCTTTTGGTCTATGCAATGCCCCTGCCACTTTACAGAGAGTAGTCCTGAGTATCTTTGCAGAGCTATTCCATGATGCAGTAGAAATTTCTATGGATGATTTCACGCCCTATGGGTGTGATTTCCAAGAGGCTCTCTCTAACCTGGGAAAGGTGTTAAACAAATGGACTAAAATGAACTTATCCCTTAGTCCCGAAAAATGTGAATTCTTAATGGCTACAAGCACTGTTCTAGGTCATTCAATATCCTAGGAAGGATTGCAAGTAGATCCAAATAAGATAGCCATCATCAAAAGGGTCCCTACTCCACAGAAGTAGAGGGTTAGCCAGATACTATAGGAGATTTATAAAAGATTTTAGCAAGTTAACGTCTCCCTTATTTGGGTTATTAGCCAAGGACTCTGAATTTTTATGATCAAAAAGCTACCAAGAGGCCATGGAAACCCTAAAGGAAAAGTTGACTACTACACCTATTCTCCGAGGCCTTGGGCTCTTCCTTTTCACATTCATGTTGATGCCTCTCATAAAGCTATAGGAGCAGCTCTAGGCTAGATAGATGACAAGCTACCTTATGCCATTTACTTCATCAGTAAGAATCTGTCGAAATCCAAGTTAAACTATACAATAACTAAAAAAGAGCTCCTAGTTGTTGTTCATTCATTGAATAAATTTAGGCATTACATTACTGGTTACTAGACATTTATACATATTGACCATGCTGCAATTAAATACTTGATGAACAAACCTAATGTAAATGCCCAGATTATTAGATGATTACTTTTATTGTAACAATTTGATCAACTATTATTGATAAGCCTGGAAAAGCGAATGTAGTTGCAAATTTTTTATCTAGATTGAATTTGCCTGCATGGGAGGAAGGAATGGTTGATGATCAGCTACCATATTAACATTTATTCGGCATTTCAGTTGTCTCTCCATGGTTTCGTGACATAGATAACTACTTGGTATCTGCATAGTTCCCTCTAAATGTTTCCTCTAAGGAAAAGAGCAGAATCATAAGAAAAGGCGCCCCATTCAATTGGATTGGGGGAAATCTCTTCAAGCTAGGTCCAGATCAAATTCTGAGAAGATGTGTTAGGGAGGAGGAAGTTTTTGACATCCTTATGGCCTACCATGATGAGCCTTGTGTAGGTCACTTTGCGGCCAAAAGAACAACATTCAAGGTACTATAAGATGGTTATTACTAGCTCACTGTCCACCAAGATGTAAAAAGGTATACCAACCAGTGTGATCGGTGCCAAAGGATGGGAAATCCTACCCCCAGGGATGAAATGCCCCTACAATCTCAAGTGACTTTTGAGCCATTTGACAAGTGGGGCATGGATTTCATCAGGCCCATTGACCCTTCATCTAGACATAAGAAGTACATCATTGTGTGCACCGGCTACTTAACAAAATGGGCTGAAGCCAAAGCTATCAAAGTAGCAAGAGAAGAAAAGGTGGCTGAATTCCTAAGGGAGAATGTGTTTTTTTAAGTTTGGATACCCTAGAGAGTTGGTCACTGATAAAGGTAGTCAATTTACATCTCACATGATTGAAAATCTGTTAAGCCAGCATAAGATCAAGCACAAAAAATCCACTCCTTACCACTCACAGGCTAATGGGAAAGTGGAAATAACCAACTGAGCATTGGAAGGCATTTTGACCAAGGTGATTAGTAGCAACAGAAAGGATTGGGCAGAAATATTAGTGGAAGCCACCTGGGCCTACAATACTACTTAGAAAACCACCACTAGCTTCACTCCTTATGACCTAGCCTATGGGAAGAAAGCCCTGATGCCCATTGAATTTGAATACAACACCTTAAGGGTGGCAGCACAAATGGATCTAGATATCACAAGGGCACAATAAGAAAGGTTGCTCCAGCTAAATGGGTTAGATGAATTTAGGATGCAGGCCCTCCTGCACATAGAAGTGACTCAAGTACAAAGGAAAATTTGGCATGACATAAATATCAAGGACAAATTGTTTCAAGAAGGTGACTAGGCCTTGCTGTATAACTCCCGGTACAAAGATTTCAAAGGAAAGTTAATGACTAGATGGTTGGGACCATATGTGATAGAAAAGTGCCATGACAATGGCACTGTTCACATAAGAACCATCAACGCAGAAGGTATCCCTTTGCTTGTCAATGGGTACATGTTAAAGGTATAGAAGAAGCCCTTATCAAAGAAGGAATTCATCAGTAGCATCAACAAGGTAGTGATGGTGATTGGAGAAGTCTCAGCTTCCACCTCACCAAGTTTTAAAAAATAAAAAGGAAAGAAAAGAAAAAATAAAGGGACCTAGGTGAAAACCTCCATGAGGCACCTGAGTCCAAATTTTGGGTTGAAAACCTCTTGAGGCAGCCCAAGAGTACTAACAAATAGAAAGAGAAAAAATAAAAGATATTTGGGTGAAAACCTCTTTTGGGTCACCCAGGGCAGGCAACAAATATGAAAACATCCTTCGAGGCAACCTAGTTGTCTTTTCAGAAACAAAAAGAGAGAAAAAAAGAAAAAGAAAAAAACATACAAAAATAACAATTATGTGTTTGCAGGTTTGCAAGAATATGATGAGCACAGAGTACAGGGGAAATCAGGCCCTACCACAACCTATGTTTTCCTTCATCCATCTCATCTCGTCCATAATCCCCATGTTATTCCATCCATGCTCAAATCCATATTCCAATTCCAAAAAATTTTGTGTTTTCTACCGGATTCCCTGTAATACAAGAGTTTCTTGTAGGTATTACAAGAGGCCTTGCAAAAGTACAAGAAGGGAATTCCAGTGGAAAAATGGTGACACAAACCTTTTTTGGGTTATGAAAAGATCCTTGACCTCACCATACCTCAACCAAGACCCTCCATGACCATGTCACCCCTTTATCCATCAAAGAAATCAAGTTAGAAAAAAAGAAAGAAAGAAAACATAAAAAAGATACATGCCGATAGCAACATACTTCATTCTCCACTCCATAACCACATCCTCCTTTCATTCTAATACCCAACCAACTTCAAAGCAAGGAAGTGATGTGAAGTTTCAAGAAAAAGGTAGCTATGGGACATCTTATAGGAATTCCTATAGCATCCTATTCCACAAAAAAGACCACAGCACCTTGAACTCACTGCCAACCCAAGGACTACAGGAATGAAGAAGCTCCTCCAGAGCTCAGCAAAAACACAAACCAACACCTGTACATCATCAAGGGATCAACTCATCATCAACAAGAGAAGAAGAAAAAACAACAATTGAAGAATATGCAGCCAGGTCAAAGAACAATGAATTGACAACACCCTCCAGCATGCATCAGTAAAGCAAAGGATCAACTGGTATGTCAACTCACCAATACTCCTTCATAGGTACGAATATGAGTAAACTATAAGAATGATGCAGGAAGTTGATTTTATAAGCAAAGGTGGCTAGTTAACTTGGCCACCCTCAGTTAGATAATGAGAAGACAAAGGGTTAGTCAACTCCACACGTGGCAAGGTCACATCACAAAAGAGGGGAATGAATAAAAAAAAAGTTGTTAAGTTACGAATAAAAGTGGGAGATGATTACGAGGAAAGGCGATATGATGAACTTGTAGTGGGACCAACCATCCAAAAGAAGGTATTCGTACTCAGCCAGCCAACACACCACCCAATGAAATCATCCACAAATAGAAATAATCACTGACTCCCATGCGAAATATTAGTTATTTTGAAAATCTGAAGGTACAGACAACTTCAAGGAGTCATTGAAATAAAAAGTTACTCTTGGCATCCCTATAGTGGAAACCTATAGGAAGCAGTCAGCATCCAGTGTAAGCAAGAGCACCTACAAGAAACTACAAGAAAGCTACATGATATAGGGAAAATTACCACACAGAGTTGTAAGTGGACATCGATGGCAATCAATTCAAGAGTTCTCAACACTAGAGCATAGAAAAGGGAGGTAGGTGCCATACCTTCTATGTTTTTCATTTAAAAAAGAATAAATCCTTCTTTATTTTGAGTATATTCTATATCATAAAGGTAGAGAGAATTCTATGAAGGTTAATGAAGGATAAAGTCTGAAACCTCATCACCTATTAGAGTTCTTAAACTATAGCCACCCAAACCTCACCCAAAAAAGAATTGCCAGAAAATATGATAGGAGGTTTCAACAAAAGAGAGCCCACCAACACAACCAGAATACACCAGCATCCTCTTGTGGTAGAAATATTTACAAGGCATCAATGGATGGGGTTCTTTGAGCTATTGAGGGGATACGATGATGATGTGGCTAGATAATTTGCAATTTCACTCATACCTATCACTAGAGCTAGTGCCATTGCTATAGTGAAGGGTTTGTCAGAAGAAATTACCCCTAAGAGTATCATCAGAATAACTACACTCCCCCTAGGGTTGCAATAGAGAAAAGA
Organism: Pinus taeda; assembly: GCA_000404065.3. Taxonomy (NCBI): domain Eukaryota; kingdom Viridiplantae; phylum Streptophyta; class Pinopsida; order Pinales; family Pinaceae; genus Pinus; species Pinus taeda. The sequence goes on from APFE030790918.1 coordinate 89,448, forward strand.
GGAAAAAACTAACAACACTCTTGCAAAGAAAAGTTTTTTCTTGGAAGGAGAAGAACCAATTGAAGACAAAAATGGGGTTAGAAGGGAAAGTATTCCATATCCTTGGAACGAGGTAAGTTACCACATCATCAAGTATATTTCCTATGAAGGTAGATACAATGTAGTGTATGGGTACCACTTTAGACTCCTCCATGAGCTAAGATTCGGAAAGGAGACACCTCCTCATAATAGGCTTAATATAACTTATTTTCTGTTACAATCAATAATAGACATGAGAATCAAGGTACAAGAAGGAAAACATCAGCAGCTAGCACATCATGGCTTGATCAAACTCATCCTAGAAGATGCTCTACACAATTTAAGAATCCCTATTAAATGGTCAACATTTACAGACATGTAGGAAGAAGGAGAAATTCAAGCCATTGAGTATGACAGAAGCCCTACTTCTAGTGAGGGAGAAGAAGAAACAAAGGATGAAAAAGAAGAAGAAATAAAGGTTGAGAAAGAAGAAGAAATAAAGGATGAGAAAGAAGAAGAAAAGGAGGATGAATAATAAGATGCAAGAGAGGATGAAAAAGAGGATGAAGTATAGGAGGATGAACAAAATTATGAAAAACAGAGTAGGGAAGAAGAAGAATCACAAAAGATGTCTCCAGAGACTACAGAGAAGGAGGAAACAACTTCTCTAACTACCCTAATTAACCTATCAAATCAAAGGGAAAGAGACATAGGCAAACTCCACTTTAGTTTAGGACAAGGAGGAGCACCCAGATTAAACAAGGGAGAACTCAAACCCCTACCAAAACTCCAATTGTCATAGAGGACTCACCAAAACAACAAGATAATGGAGTCCCTCTAGGGAAGAAGGAAGAAAAGAAACATCAAAACAAGCTTCTCCTAATTCACCAATCACCTATGTTAGGAGACTTGTCACTAGGTCAGCCCCAACAAAAGGGAAAGGTCTCCTACAGGAAACATAGAAAAAAGATCAGGAAATGCTGCAAGGGAAAAGGAAAGGAAAAGAGAAATAAATTACTCAAGAAACAAATAGAGGAAGAGGCCCAAGAGTTGAAGGAGCCTAGCCCATAGCCAAACCTTATCTCTTACTATAGATTCATTGAAGGGGGTACGGTGATACCACAAAAATTTGTCATTCTTCTATTCTTTGAACTTAAAAAAAGAGAGAACAAGGACACATTGATGGATGAAAATTGCTAAATCAAAAAGGGTGGAGGATGTAGGCCACATGGAAGAGAAGCTACAAGAAATGGGCAGAGAATTAAGTAGCATAAGACATAGGGAAACGATGATGAAATCTCAATTCGAGGCTAAGAACACATGGCTAAGAAAATAGCTACAGGAAAAGGAAGGCCAATTGGAAACTATGGTAAGTTTATCCATGGAGGCAATGCAATGCCAGATGCAAACAAATTCATATGCCTTATACCTCAAAGAGAAATGAATGCAGTTTCAGATAAAAACTAGCACAAAGAGGAACTATGCCTTTCCAAGACTACATACAATACATTGACCTCTGTGATCAAAGCACCCTAGAGGATAGAGCAAATATATCTGAGTTCTACCTACACAATTTAGCTCTGATAGATTTAAATATGTGGGACCCTAATCCAAAGCTAGGGGACTTACAACTAATCTCTTTGGAATCTTGGATGAGTCATGAGGAAGCCAAAGCTACATAAATGAAAAGGGTATTATCAAGATAAGAAGCATAACCCATTTTCATCATAGTAGAATAATCTAACCCAATTGATGTCATCAGCACTCACAACCTCATTGCAAATGATCACAAGCTTTCATCGCGATACCTTGCTGTACAAGAACAAGTAGTCACTCATTTTGAAGACATGCTAAGATTGCTAGGAGATGAGAGCCAACAAGCCTACCAAAGGAGATGGAACACCTTACCCTACAACCTAAATATCAAAGTATATCATTCTCCTCATAGAATGAGGGATGCACTAGATTGGATTGGATTGGATTGGATTGAAACTCAACCCACCTTTTCTTTTAGGTATGTTAGAGGGGAGAAAGGAAGAATAAGGAATAAATCCGTGGGAAGAAATAGAGAGGGATGCAGGGTTTAATCCACAAGAAGAGGAGACTACAAAATAAGCCTGGAATGTCAAGGAGGCCAACAAAGCAATGAAAGACATGGACATAGATTTAGTTTCTCAAAGGATGAGCAACATTTTTAGTAGAGGAGTAATGATGAGGCTCATCAATGGGTAAATTATATGGACCTTAATGCACCTCCAACTTACTAAAATCAACTTTTCTCATCATTCTTTACATGTTTTAATTATGTTTTGCTTAATGAGGAGAGTCAAGATGAGATGTCATGTCTAGTGGTATAATGTGAATTGATTGCAGGTTTGGAGAAAATTTTGGCTAATTAAACAGTAGGAACTCAAATGGAGACAAGAAAGAGGGATTCTAGGAAACAAGATCTCCCTCCTTAACTCCTCACTCACTCAAATATTCCTTGATCAAATCTCATCAACTCGGAGTTGCAAGCAGCCGAGTCATGAAGTTCATTGGTAGGAAAGACAATGATAGTTGAAGACCATTTGATCTCAAGATAGGAGCCAAGCCTCCCTAAATTTAAGAAAGTTATTGGTAAATTCAGTTGTATAAATCAAGAGGCCTAGAGCCTCATTAGGATTTAGATTTTTTGTTCAAGATAGCTAAGCAGTTTTCGAGTTGAAGCATTGTAACCAAGCACTCTTATGTATTTCTGATTTCTTTAATGAAAATGAGCAACATACCCTTGATCCAGCACTAAGTTGACTCAGAGGGCTGAATCTCTTGGGTTAGGGCCCAACCCTAGCAGTAGAGGTTCCTCTTGTTATATATGTATGCTTAGGTTATATTCATAGTTAATGTTAAACTGATTTTGGTGTTGTTAATTTGCAAGTATTGGTAGATTTAATTAGTTTTCTTCCATTTGTGGATAGTTCTGATAGTAGCATTGTAGTGATAAGAAGATATTACAAAAAGCCTAACAGAAAGTGGTTTTCACCTCATTTCTCCCTTTCAGGGATCATGGTTCGAGGAACGCTTCTCATACAACCCAAAAAAACAGAATTCTTTCTTTTTGTGTAGTCTAGGGTTTTCTTGTTAATTAGGTCATTATTTTTCAGTTTCATAGGATAATATGCAATTGGTATTTTATGATATCTTAGGTTTTTCACTGATCCCACCTCGCTTTCATATTGGTTTCGAGCACTTCCATGCATGAACTTAGCAAGTAAATGGTGACAACCATGTTTTCTTCTATTTGAATAAACCCTTCTTGTTTTTGATGAATTTATGTATGAATGCCAAGAATGATGTGTGTTGTTGTAGGAGTTTCTAAATTGCAGGGAGACCTCATATCATTAGCCTCGGCCAAGCCATATCCACCCACGATTGCCAAAAGTCACTAAGGTCTCAATTTGAATTCTTGCTTTATGAGGAAAACTTTGCCATCTCCGTTGAGAAAATCCAACCATCTCAAAGCTTTGGCTTGAGTTCTAAGTAAGTGCCAACCACTCCCATGCCTTATCCCCTCCTTATTCACCTATTCCAATCTCCATCCCACCATCTAGATCACTCCCTAAGATTTTGGCTTGTTCCTATAGTAAAACAGGGGATCCTGTAGGTGAACTAGTACTTCCTGTAGACATCCTGTAGCAAACCCTGTAGGAAACCCTGTAGTAGCCTGTTTTGAGCCCGAACTGAGAAAAATCATCACTAAAATCCATGATTAGGTCCCTACTTTCCCTCCAAGGCATATGAACCATTGTACCCCTTTTCCTCCACACCTGTCTTCCTTGCCAAAGAACCAAGCAAGATTAGCATTTTCATGTTTCAAGCAAAAAGATAAAATGGAAAAAAGTTCTTTTATATTTATTCATGCACACAACAATGAGTACTTTCTAGATTAGATTTCATGCTTAGATTAGTTAAAACCTCATAGGTGTTAAAGTAGGTTTCTTTTGCAAGAAAGCTATGTTAATAAGTAGATAGAGGATTTCATGTATTTTACAAGCATTTCTTTCAGTCTTTCCTTCATGCAATAGACAACATTTTTTTTCTTCCAATTAGGGTAAATTTCCATTCTCCAAATTGGTAATCGGACTTCTTCTAGTCAATAGAAGTCCGGTTTTAGAAACCCTAGTGGTCTATTGCCCCAGCTCAACAGTGACAAAGAGTAGACGAATTACATTTATTTGTGTAGATGACTGTCACCTCCATGTTTGTACGAACCCCGGGTTAATGAAGTAAAATCGGTAGCCCCAGAAGTTGCAGCATCCTTGCTGCAATACTGGTGCTCATCAGTTGGTATCTTTTTGTTAGTTCATTTTTGGAGCTCTCTCCTCTCTCTCACAATCTTGGACATTTAGATTATTCTTTGAGAACTCTAACATTGGATCAAAGAAAAGCTAAGGAAGGACAAAGAAGGCAAAGGGAAGCAAATATCAAGGAAGGAAGAGCAAGATAAAGTGGCTACAACAATATTACTTGCAGGTATCAATTTGCATGTGTGATATCCTTGCTAGATTTGGAAAGCATGGTACATGCATGTGAGAATTTGGTTCTCTTGTTGTCATTGGCATGGGTTTTTCCAAGTGTGACAGTGATTTTTAGCCTTGCCTTGCCATTTCCGAATAGCCATGGTGTGATGGATTCTCTTTTATTTGGTTAGGCTGGATTTCTAGATGGTTTCAAAACTAAGTGAGGTGGTCTCTAAAGAAGAACACAAGGCCTAGGAATCCCTGGGCCAGAGAAGGTGGGATTGCGGTAAAGATGAATTTTGTGTACCTCGGTGGGCTTAGGAATCCTCGACTGGTGAATGGAGGGATATATGGTAAATCCTAGAGGTGTGTGCCCTCGATTAGGCCTAGGGATCCTCGATTGGTCAATGGTGGGATATATGGTAAAGCCTAGAGGGTGGAGTCTCGATTAGACCTAGGAATCCTTGACCAATGAATGGCGGGATATAAGGTAAAGCCTAGAGGCTAGGAGGAAGAAAAATTCCTCGCTGTGTAGGTGGAGAAATCTAGTAGCATCCATTTTTTTAGGGCCTAGTGATCTGGTGGGGAATGTGGTAAAGCTTGAGAAAACTTGTATTGGTTTTGTTGTGAGTCCCACATTCATGCTTGGAATATGGCACAAGGATGATTGGCTGAAAGAAACATTCGGTTCAGCCAATCTATGGTTGGATGGTTTGTGGAAGTCCCATAATTGGTTGGTTTGTGCATTCATTAACAAAAGGTATTTCTCCTTGGTATTTCATGCATAAATATACTAGTTCATACATGATTCTTATGGTTTTTATATCCTTGTTATTTATGTTGGTTATATGTTGGATATGAGTATGTTTTGTGATAGACTTGATGTATGGCTATCATCATGCTTTTAATTGAAAATGAATTTCAAATGAACATATGACCTAATATATGATAACAAAGCTATTGTGGTAGAGAAACAATGCTTCTCTACAAATCTTAGATAAGTATGAGACCCCTATGCTCATATATGTTGTTATGATCTATAGATTACATATTTGTGATATGTTTGACGAAATTCCTGTCATGGCTAGTAGGATTCAGATCAAGTAATTTTACTAATCAATGCATTAGTAGCCTTATTCCATTGTTATTTATCATTTCTGAAGGTTTCATGAACTTCTAGGAAGTGGCTTGAGTCCTGTCCCTCAAAATGTGGCATAGAATCCGGGGTTGTTGGCTCAAAACTGGTTGAAAATGTCCACAGTCGCTAGCATGTGTTGATGTGGAGAAACTGGAAGGCCTCAGTCACATGCATGGCTTGTCTTGGGAGTGGTTGAGGGTCCAAATTAGTGAAATGTCAAGTTGTGTCAATGGTTGGTCACCTGGAAAGGTTGGTTGTCTCTTGAAGTTTCTATAGCATGTATGGAAGGTCAAAATGGTTATGTTTTGTCGGTTCCACATCCTTAACTGTACATGGGGAGTTGAATCACATCATAGTAGAATCTCGTCATATCTTTACCCTAACGGACTGGTTAGATTGGGTAAATGTGGAAGGAGGGTGCATCAGGGTGGTATCAGAGCATGGTCCACCCCTTGGACTGGATGGGAAATGTTTTGGTCATGCATCAGTTGCATATGTGTTCTTCATGTTTGTGGTCTATGTGCTTGTTGTGTATGTGTGGTGTTGGTAAGGGTTGCATTTTTTTCACCATGTGAAAGTTGATGGTGTTGTTTTTGTATATGTTTGTCGTGAGTGTATGTACGTCATTCATTGGTTATGCATGTCAATGCTTATATTTTGTTATGTGTACATTGAAATGGTTATATTTATCGTGCATGAGATCATGTTATGTGGTTTGTATGTGTTAGAGTCGGTCTTGAGCCCTCCATCAACGATCAAAACTCTTTGCATTTGCATAGGTAGATGTCTCATCAGTGTCAATTTTTGCATCCCGTTAGGCATGCCATAACCCTGATGGAGGAGCTGATGTGTTTATACCCCTCTTGTCATTGCTGGTTCAGGTCATTTCAGTCATTAAGCTCTTTCAAACTTGTCTTGTCTTCTTTTGAGGTCAATTTCCTAGGTCTAGGGATTTGGTCAAAAATGTTACAAGGTCATGTGTTTGAAAGTCAATGAGTGTTCAGTAACACAGAGGGATGATTGTAAAGGTTTTTCTTCTAAAGTTTTATCTGGTACAGTTAATCTTCACCTTGGATTTAAAAACTTTGTTTTTAAAGCCAAGGTCATTTTTCAAATATTTGTAAAAAGTGATGAAATTTCGAAAGTCTTCAGTGAACAAAATGCAACCTTGGTCCCCTTGCCAAGATCCCTCAGATGATCTACCTGCAAAAAAAATCAAGCAAAAGCATTAAATCAGTCAATTTCAGGACAAAAGGAAACCAAAAAGACAACAGCATACAAAGTTTAAAAGTGTCATGAAAAAAACATTAGAAAGTGGGTTTGAGCATGAAATTTTTTCAAATGAAACCTATAAAGGCCCAAACTCCCTCCTTGCACTCTCATTGTGTATTCAAAACCCTTGCAAGAGAGATTGGGTGAACTTCCAAGTGAATTGAGGCGAAACTGGTCGAAATCGGGCTCAGGACAGGTGCGCGACCCGTCAAGCTAGGCGCACGACCCGTCAAGAGGTGCGCGACCCGTCAAAGGGTTTCCCACAGAGAAATTTTGCAACGGGCGCGACCCGTCAAGAGGGGCGCGACTTGTTGGGCGTGGTGCGCGACCCGTCAAGCTGTCTCCCTCCAACTCATTTCAGAATTTGCTCAAGCCTCCTCTAATTCATCAAATCGCTTGAGGTAGGCTCTTTTAACTTGTGAATGGTTGCTGGTTAGTTGGGAAACATCATGAGTGTGTTTGTATGATCAAATTGTGCAAGAAGAAACACTCCATATGGTTGTATGTAAATTTGTAAAAAGGTGCTAGGGTTTATTGTTGTTTCATTGTTTTTCCCCTTGTAATCATTCTCTTCATTCCCATTTCATTTTCCCTATATTTCCATGTCAATTTCCCTTTTAAATTTGCAAAGAAAATAAACCCTACCCCTTTCCCTTTAAAATTAAAAAATCAAACCCTAACCCTACCCCTCATAATACCTATGTAAACACATGAATTTTATGATGCATGTGCAGTGATGTTTGCAGTGTTTTTCCCTAAGTTCCCTGTTTTATACATGTATTCCCATTTTCCTTGTAAAAAATGAAAACCCTACCCCTCTCCCAAAAGCATCAAAAAACAAAACTCAAACCCTTATCTTGTTGCACCATATGCATGTGTAACCACAAGAAATTGTTGGTGAATATGTAGAGAGTTTTGTAAATTTTCCCTATCTTCCCCTGTTAATGCATGTATGCATATTCCCATATGTTTACTTTCTATACATGTATTCCCATATGCAATGATTTTTGCAAATGATTTTCCAATATTCCTGATTATAAATATGTATTCCTATTCGCCATAATTGTTTGCAATATTTTCCTTAAATTCCCTGTTATGTTCCTATATTCCTAATTCCTTGTAAAAAGGTCCCTCCCCTAACATTTCCCTCATGTCCTTGTCCCCTTGAAATAGCATAGAATTCAGCTCTTTTTACAGGCAGAAACAGCAGTACAGTTTGTCCACTTTGCTCCTAAACAATGTCAGAAACCGAAACTTATGAGCAAAGTGATGACCAATCATCAGCTTCAGAGATTGAGGAACAGAGGAAGCCTCGTAAGGGTGGTAAGGGTGGACATCATAAGCGAGAGGAGCCCACCTCTTTGGCAGAGTTACAAGCTTGTCCTATGGCAGTATCATGTTTCCAGTATATGTCTTGCTATGAATTTTGCGAGAGGATCTCTCGGATTCAGCACCACCGAGAGTTGGCCCGCCTTTTTGTTTTACACTTGCATGATGGACATGTCAACCTTGCAGGGGTAAACTTTACATTGACACCCGAGGTGATCTCACAGGCTACAGGGATACCTAATGTTGGTGAGATGTGGAATAAGCGCAAGATGTTAGATAGTGTTCACTTTGAGCCTTATGTCCGGCCACCATTCATGAGACATCTGGCAGGTGTGTTTCCATTCAGGTTTCTCAGAAGTGAGTATGCTCCCATGACGAGGCTCATTATGCATTATTTTACTTGTGAGGGAAGATTTTCACAGGTGTACTCATATCATATTCGCCTCTTGATGCACTTCACCCGAGTGAGGATGATGAACATCCCGGTTTTCTTCTTTCAGAACATTTAGAAGATGGTGCCCATGTTGCAGAGGAAGACCCCGGCACAGCAGTACAGGAGCCTTCATCATTATGGTTTGATTCAGCTAGTAGTATTGCATCAGTTGACCTAGCAGGGAATCTCATGGGAGGAGTTCATCTCTCGTGAGTTTTTCACAGTACCATCACCCCCACATCCTGAGGTTGTCCACGAAGAGGGAGGACCATCACATCAGCATGACATCCCTGTCACAAGACATGTCAGCTCCTCACCTCTGGTCACCTATCAGAAAGGCCCAAGGGCCTTATTTGCAGCAGCTCGGCGAGTACTTTCTCCACACTCGGTGGAAGGGATCTCGCCTTCTTCATCAGCACCGCGAGTGTTATCTCCACATCAGGTGGAAGGGGCCTCGTTTCCGATAGCAGCACAGGTATCAGAGAGGGGCAAGCAGCCCATGATTGAGGAGAGATTGTCAGGTGATCCAGTTATTGACCTTGACGCCGGTTCTCCTAGCATAGAGCTCAAGGATATCATCCGAGAGCAAAGGACCGAGATTGAGTCGCTGCACATGAAATTGTTGATGGAAAAATGGATAATTAACTATTTGGAGCAGCGAAACAAACAGTTGGAGGATGAGCACAAGCTATATGAGCTGCAGAAGATTCGTGAAGACCGAGAATTGGCTAGTAGGAGACCCGGTGACTTGAGACCCATAGATCGAGAATATATGTTTATTTGGGACAATGCTCATTTGAAAAGGTTGTTGGCTAAGGCCAATCAAAATAAAAAACTACTAAGGAACATGAAAAATCATTATTGGGCGTGGATGCACGTGTGCAAAGCAAAGATGAAGGTGCTTCAAAGGCGGTTGGCAAAGGCACTAAAATGGAAAAAAAGGCCTGATCCCCTCCATATCTTGGCCGAGGCTTCTTTGAAGGATCATAGCACTAAATAGCTCAGCCACAGCACAAATCCCAAGAAATTTTGAGCATTTTGGGTAATTTTGGTATTTTTTGGCAATTTACAGGTTTTTGCTCATTAACGGGTCTCACCCCTGGTGAGACCCTTCATCTCGGCAACTCCATTTTGCAAAAACTCAGCATTTCCAGATTTTCCCTGCAAAGTTACATATGCTCATGGATGGACTTGAGATTTTGTGAAGTTTTGGGCCTCTAGAAAGTCAAAAAACATGCAAAATTTGACTTTCTGCCACTTTTTTGAACTGCAGAAAGCTGTCTTGGGAGAATTGATGTTTGACAGGGCAAATGAACTCCAAATTCAAAAATTCCAATTGGATTGGAAAGTAGACTCACAGACCTTTCCAACCAGCCCACTTTGGCTCAATTTGGCCACCGGAAAGTTCCCCAAACATGGAGCCAAAGGGGCGCGACCCGTCAGGCAGAATTGCCCAGAAATGCACTATACAGCCCAAAAAACGCAGATTTGACTCAGTTTGACTTTTTGAGGTGAATGATGATTCTCTTTGATGTAATTATGGTACTTTTTAGACACTTTTACCCTTATGTAACTCTTCTATAATATTCATTCATGAAAAGGGTAAAAATTAAATGAATGAATTGGTTTCCAAGTTTATAGAGGCAAGTTGTTTTGACTGCCTAGTTTGTAGTGCTTAGTTTAGAAGTGGTTGAAACAGCTCCTAGGATAGTGAGCTCGACCCATGGAGGCAGGGAAAGAGGTTAGATCATCTATATTATGTACTTTCTTGCTCATTTTCATGGTTGGACTCTTGAGGGAGAAGCTATCATTGTATTATTTCACTGTATCTCTGCAATTTTTGGCTAAGGAAGACCAGGGTTTTGCAGTCCTCTTTGGGATTCTTGTGGACTCATGTGTTGATGGTGTGTTTCTCAATGTTCTTGTAAGCTTTGTTATGTGATTCATTTCCTTTCTTTACTTCTGCACATTAAACAAATGAAGTGTTAAAGTAAGAATTCATGCTTGCCATGCTCTGCTTTTAAGTTTGTTTAATTTCAATGTTTTCTACTGTCTAAAGAGAATTCAAAGTATTGTTTTCTCTCTTTAGCTCTCTCACCTGTCATTCCTAATCATCCACCTCAATCAAAGGCATCAATACTGTCTCCTACCTCGCCCCAAAGAACCCCCTGCAGAAACTGTGTCCAATCCCCGCACCCAAAATTGCCATCCCTTCAATTTGCCACCAAAAACCCTAAAAACCCCAAATCAACCCTTTTGATCAGTTTACTAGCCTAAAATCAGTGTTACCCTATTGGTCATCTCATCCATTGAATATTTTACTGAGATTGGCCGGAGAGAGCCTTCTCCTGCCCCGTAGGGCTAGCTACGAGGCTAAATGGTTTGATGTTGCCTTGAGGTTTGCCTTTTTCAGCCTGAGGTGAAATTTCAAGCGCTAACACCTTCTCTAGATGGTTATGCTTGAGTGGATGTCTCCACTCTCCACTCCTCAATTTGCAACTGCTCCACAACTTCTTGAGGTAATCCCTTTGGAGCTAAAAGATCCTCTTCTTGTCAGATTTGAAGCTCCCTCTCAAGAGAGCACCACATCACGTTCTCCTTATCAAACTTTACATCCATTCACACAACTTTCATTCTAAGGGATAGAAAGTACACAAAATAGTTGAGGGGAGTTTATGTGTAACCGAAAAACACCCCAAATTTTGATGCCGGCTCAAGCTTCTTCCTTCATTATTTAAAGACATGGTAGTAAAAAGAGGCTCCAAAATGTAAAAATTCCTTGTATATTCAAACTGCTAATTGTAATCTACTAAAACAATAGACTTGGATCTACTCTACTAACTGTGGAAACAATTAAGGATAAAAAAATCACGAAGCATACAAGAGAAATAATTCAATCAACACATTACACAATGATTTCTTGGGGAAAGTGACAACCAAAAACCTTTGTTGTCTGTATATTTCACTAATCAGAAAAATATGAGAAGATTATAATTCTTTGCTCAAGCCTGAGAAACCTCTACACTATCTCTATCTATATCTCTGCTTCCTAGACAAGCCTTGGCCAATACTTAACCAATTTTCTACTTTCCCAAGTCCTTATTTCCTTGCATTGTTTCCATGGGAATTATACCCTATTAATTAGGGAAATTCCTTAATTGGAATTGCGCAATCCATCATAGGCCTTCCTATGATTGCATGCACCATATGTACAATTTGGATGATTGTACAACTGATAGTACACTTCCCTTGAACTCCAATCTCAAATGGGTACGTCATAGATCACACATGCATGGGTTATTTATGATTGAATTATTAGTTAATTGAACATTGAAGCTACACCCCGTTGCTAGATCTCCTACAAGTTCCTTGAACAGTTAGAACTAGTTTAACTGACTTTAACTCAGTTAAATTGAATTAATTAATTACAAGTAAAAAAAAACAACAATCAGGGCTCCTAAAAAGTAGGAACCACTCTACATGACTCAAGTTAGACACTCAACTAGAATAACTGAGTTAAATAAGTGAAATTAACTTATTTAACTCCTATAAGTTATCTTGTGATGTAGAATTACAATTTTCTCCTAATTTAATTCAAGGGAAAATTAAATCAGTATTTTCTTACTCCATTTTCAACACTCCCTCTAAACAAGAAAAGGATTATTAGATACCCCAATCCTACGTCTATGGAACTCAAATTTTCCTCTTGACATCGCCTTAGTTAAGATATTTGCATCCTATTCTTCTGTAGGAATGTACTCTATCAACATGATCCGCCTCTGCACACAATCTTTGAGATGGTGATACCAGATGTCGATATGCTTGGATCGATCATGAAAAACTAGATTCTCAAAGAGTTTGATACAACTCTGGTTGTCACATTAAATCAATGTAGGATCCATCTAATGACCAAATAATCCAATAAGGATCTTCATCGTCTATATAGCCTCACAAACTAGTTGGCTAGCAACCATGTACTATGCTTCTGCTGAATTGAGTGCAATTGATCTCTGCTTCCTATTATACCAAGAAATTGGTGCTGACCCAATATTGAAGATTCCCCCTAAATTTCTATTCCTAGATGATGGACTCCCTACCATATGTGCATCCGTGAAGCCTTGAATCTTCACTCCCTTTATCTGTATGTACCAAAGACCAAACTGAGTGGTGCCTTTGAGGTTTCTCAACACATGTTTAGCTGCCTTCCAATAGTTTGGTTCACTTAACCATTTCTTGACTAAGCTGGTTAACTGCATAACACATTTCTGGTTATGTGTTCACCAAATACATAAGTGAACCCACAAGCTGCCTGTAAATAGTAGCCTCCATTACTTTTCCTGAAGTAGCATTTTCCTTCCTCCAATTCCCCGCTAGAGGAGTCTCCACGGGTTTGTTTCTGTCCATGTGGAACTTCTTTAGTATCTCATTGGCATACTTTCCTTAAGAGATAATTAGTTCCCCATCTCCTTGCCATACTTCCATACCCAAGAAATAATGCATGAGCCACAGGTCCTTCATTTCAAATTCTCTTGCAAGATCCTCATTGCAAGATTTGACCAACTTCTCATCACTTGTTAGAATTAAATCATGGACATATAATACTATAATCAATAATTTACCTTCAACCACAATATGGTAAAGGTTTTCATATGCTTCACTTTTGGTGAAGCCCAACCTAGTGAAATAACTGTCGATCCTGGTGTACCAAGCACAAGATACTTGTTTCAATCCATACAATACTCACTTGAGTCTACACAAATGCAACTCTCTATCAAAGGTCTCAGATACTTCCAGTTGCTTTATGTACAACTCTTCCTCAATCACTCCATTGAGGAATGTTGTCTTCACATCCATCTGCTGTATCTTCCATCCCATTTTCATTGAAAGTACCAGAATAGACCGGATTGAAGAGTATGCTTCTACTGGAGCAAAGGCCTCCTCGTAACCAATTTCCTCTACTTGAGAGAAACCCTTAGCCAAAAATATGGCCTTCTGTTTCTCAAAACTCCCATCTGCTGCTTGCTTCACCTTGTAGATCCACATAGAACCTATCACTGACTTGTCCTCTGGCCTTGGGACAACTTCCCAAGCACTGTTACTGATAATGGCATCATATTCCTCTACCATGGAATCAACCCATACTGGTTGCTACACTGCTTCCTCGAATGAGGATGGCTCAATCTCTACACTCTTGCTTATTAGAGCCATGTAACCAATGTACCGATATGGTGACCTCCTCTTCCTGCACTGTGATGTGGGTGCTCCCATATTCTCTCTAGCATCATGCATAAATCTATCAGCTTCTCTGGTGTGTTTCCTTCCATCTCTGGATGTCTTTGCATGAGTGGGTGCTTTCAATTTCTGCTCCTCTACTCATGGATGCTTCATAACATTATGAGGTTCTTCCTTTGGAGTTAACAACTCCTCAATTGCATGCAGCTGAAGCTCCATCTCAAAGGAACATCTCATGGCCTTCTCTTCATTGAAATTCTTATATCTAGGAACAATTGTCATCCTGTGAGATGGTAGGTACACCCGATGGTTGTGAGGTTTATTAGTGTACCCCACAAATATGCCCAATCTGCTGTTGTTTCTAGATTTTTCCTTACATCCTTGGAAACATGATAGTAAAATGATGAACCAAAGATCCTGAAGTGTGTCACATCTGGTTTCTTACATGAAAAAGATTCTTATGGTGTACTCATCCTGAGAATCCGATGAGGACTCCTATTCTGCACATATACCGCAGTGTTGCATGCTTCATCCCACAAGCGCAATGATAGGTCTTGATCATGCAACATCACTCGTTGATCCAAGATATTTTTCTTATAGATGCATCAGAATTACATGAAACAGAGCTTATAAACCATGGAACTTAAAAGCACATAAAACAATGTGGAAATAACACAATAAGCAAGAAAACCATGACACAAATATTTGATTATGGAGTTTGTCCAATTTGGACTACATCTTCGGGCCCTTCTCAATAGTGGGGAGGCCTTCATTCATTAAGTGGCATAAAAAGAGATAAAAGTACAAGTAACATTCTTTAAAATCCTTATACCTCCAATCTGGAAGATGGATGAAGAATGGAGAGCCTGGCTTTAGAAACAAATAGCACCACTGAAATCTTGGTGAAAAATCATGCAAAAACACCTATTCGAACACCCAATTTGGATAATCGAGCCTTCTGCAACTTCTCGAAACCTCCATACTATTCAAGGTGAGGTCTCGACTTGCTTCCAGGTTAGGGTCTATTGTGCTCAATATATTCTGAACCAATCTACAAGTCCTCCCTGCCTTTGTTAGACACAAATGGTCCCTTATATAAGCTGGCGACAAAATCCCTCAATACTTGGGAAATTCCAAACAAACGATGAAGTTTATCAAGCGGGTGTTTTTGAAAAAAGGTTCTTAGCTGTGAATAGTATGTGGCAACAACCCTTATAAACATGGAAAAACCCCTTTAACCACGTGTTGAACTCAATGGACTTTTACGATTGACATTTCCTTGCAATCAACAGTTTCATCGAAGTACAAACCAACCCATACATCAAGTGACCTGTGATACAACAAACGTACCAGGAGTATTAAACATAACATATGAAATATCGGGTCTGAAAACCCCATCACAAATCGCAATCGGTGGAGCCCATCGGGTAATCATATATATGGGTGCGATGCTTGTGCGGTATGCGATTGTGATATCGCAATCACAACCTGATCTTGCCTGAGGTCGATTCTGGACCACTGCACCTTGCAATGAGCAATTGCAATTCATCGCATCATGAACCTGACTACTGGTGCCAATTCTTTCACCTTCTCCTTTTGCGATGGGCGATTGCGATTTGATCACATCGCAACCTTGGGCCGATTTTCCTTAAGTTGTGACCTCTTCTTTCTGCGATATGCGATATGTGGGACCATTGGCAGACTGCCACTTAGCACTTCCCCATTCGCTAAGAGTATTTGCCATGCCATCTCCTCTTGCCACCTGGATAAGTCAAACATAAACTTTGACCTGCTCTAACTTCTTCATATGAACTCGGATTCGAGTGTCGTTCAAACCGTTGGAATCATGACGACGAGCACTTCGATCTGATGTTAATATATCTAAATTTTTCCACTTTGAGTTTTGAGCCTTTTACCATGCCACTGGTACTTCTTTAAAGAGCCACTTGGATCACTCATGCAACTCCCATGATCCTTCTGTTCTTCCTTTTAGCAACCCCATTCTGCTATGGGTTATGGGGTGCTATTCACTCCCATAAAATTCCTTCTGTTACACATAAGTTCTTGAACTCATTCAACACATATTTTCCACCGTTATCACTCCTGAGAGCCTTCACTTTCTTGCCTCTGTCTTTCTCAACAAGTATTTTAAATTCACAAATTTTTGAGAATGTCTAGTCTTTCTTCTGCATGAATAATATCTAGCACTTACGTGAGAAATCATCTACAAATATCACATAATACCTGTGCTTGGCCATGGAGGCTGTCGAGAACGATCCACACACATCTGAGTGAACTCTTTAAAGGATCGCTTGCACACGGTTGTCCTTTTCATGAAAGGTGGCTTTGGTGTACTTCCTCAATGTACACTATTTGCATGTATCTCACTGCTCTAGTGTACCCTTGGGAAGTCTTGTAGAAATCTCTTGCATGATCTTCAAAGCTCCATGGTGCAAATAGCCAAGCCTTATATGTAATAAGTCATCGATGTCTCAGCTCTGGACCTTCTCTGCTTTTGTGCTCAAAGCAACACAGTCTTCTACATCCAATTTGTAGAGGTTCCTCACTTGAACCCCAATCCACTTTACTTGTCCTGTGGCTATGTGATGAAGGAAAGCCTTTCCTTTGATAAATATCACATCGTAGCCAGGGTCTTCCAACATAGAAACTGAAACTAAATTCTTATTTAGACCATGAACATGCATGCTATATTTTAATGTGAGAGAAGAACCAAACTCTCTTTGAAAAGTAATTGTACCGATACTGGTTGTGTTATACCTTCCATCATCTCCCATCTTGATGTGCATCTGGAGGTTATTATCCTCCAAGTCACTAAAAAATTATTTGTTGCCCATCATATGGAATGAGGCTCTACTATCGAGATACCACACACTACCCATCACTGATGTCACCATGCATGAAATTAGGATGAAATCCAACTCAAATTGTGAAGCTAGAGCTTCACCTGCTGCTGCTTCTGAGGGATTATTTCCGACCTTCTTGTACGAACACTTTGTGGCATAGTGTCCCAGCTCATGACATTGAAAACATTTAATCTTCGACAAGTATTTATTCTTTCCTGCCTAACCAAAATCTCCTTTGGATTAGAATTTCTTTCCTTTCCATTTCTTTTCCTTTCCATCCAAGGCACAATTCTCCTCTTTTTCATGCTTGGATGAGGTTCCATATCTAGTGGTCTGCCTTACCTCTTATTGCACCAAGTCGGACCCTAAAAACTCCCACTCTAGTAGCTTCTCCCTCTTGTTTACCATATCCTGGTAGCTATGCCAACTCTTGGGAAGGCCTCGAAGTGCTAGGCTAACTAGATCATCATCAACAGCTGTAGCACCAACACTCCCAAGCTCATCTCGACATTAGGTGAACTTGCTCAAGTACTGTGGTATTGTGTCACCCTTCTCCATCTTGATTTTCCAAATCTTATCCTTCAATGCCAACTTCATGTGGTCACTGTTGTTCTGACACAAGTCTGTCATGGCCTTCCGCATTGCATATGGAGTCTACTTCCCATGGAGATTTGATAAAATATGATATCGAACTCCTTCCAGTAAGATCCTTCTTGTCTTTGCTACATTTTTCTTCCACTCTACCAGATACTATGCATCTGCAACTGTTGGTTTCAGAACATTGTTATCAATGTATTCCTTCAATCTATAATCTTCCCTAAATTCTCCCATCTGGTCCTTCCAAGAAATGTGATTCAAGCTACCCTCAAGGGAATACTCAAGCCTCAGACCATAGAATGCCATTCTGATCCTGCTGCTAGCTCTGGAGAATAGATCTTCAAAACTTGTTCCTCCTATAAAGAGAAACTCGTATTCTTCTCTTCTATTGTGATTTCAGCTTTGATACCATTCATAAATTCCTTGTAGATTCAAATTGCTAATTGCAATTTACTAAAATAATGGACTTGAATCTACTCTACCAATTGTGGAAACAATTAATGATCACAAAATCACGAAGCATACAAGAGAAAGAATTCAATCAACACATTACACAATGATTTCCTAGGGAAAGCCACAACTAAAAACCCCTACTTTCTATATATTTCATTAGTCATAAAAATATGCGAATATTACAATGCTTTTCTCAACGTTGAGCAACCTCTACACTATCTCTATCCATGTCACTTCTTCCTAGACAAGCCTTGGCCAATACTTAACCAATTTTCTTCTTGCCACAATCCTTATTTCCTTGCTCCATTTCCTTAGGAATTAGCTGCTATTAATTAGGGAAATTCCTTAATTGGAATTGTGCAATCCATCATAGGCCTTTCTTTGACTACATGCACCACCTGTATAATTTGGATGATTAAATAACTGATAATAAACTGCCCTTGAACTCCAATCTCAAATGGGTAACTCGTAGATCACACATGCATGAGTTATTTATGGCTAAATATTTAGTTAATTGGTTGAAAACTGAAGCTGCACCCTATTGTTAGACCTCCTACTAGTTCCTCCAATAGTTGGAACTATTTTAACTGACTTTAACTCAGTTAAACTGAATTAATTAATTACAACTCAAAATAAACTCAACCAGGGCTCCTATAAAGTAGGAACCACTCTACATGACTCAATTTAGACCCTCAACTCAAATTAATTGAGGCAACTAACTGAAATTAACTTAGTTAACTCTTACAAGTTGTCTTGTGATGTGTAATTACAATTTGAATCATAATTTAATTCAAGGGAAAATTAAATCAAGATTTTCTTGTTGCATTTTCAACATAAAATCTTGAAGTGCGACACATCCAACTTTCTTCCTCAGAAATCCTCCTCCAGTGTAATCTTGCTAAGAATCCATTGAGGACACTGGTTCTGAAAATAGATTGTTGTGTTGCATGCCTCAACCCACAAATGTAGAGGTAGGCCTTGGTTATGCAACATTGCCCTCGTTTCTCCCACAATGCTACATTTCTTTCTCTTAGCCACCCCAATCTGCTGTGGGTTGTGGGGTGCTGTCAACTCTCATCGAATGCCTTCTTTCACATAGAAATTCTTGAATTCATTGAACACATACTCACCTCCATTATTTATCCTTAGAGCATTTACCTTCTTGTTGATTTCTTTCTCAACCAATGCCTCAAATTCTACGAACTTGGAGAATCTCTCATCTTTATTCCACATGAAGAAGATCCATCACTCCCTTGAGAAGACATCAATAAATATAACAAAATGTTTGAGTCTAGCAGTAGAGGCTGTCAAGAAAGGTCCATAGACATCAAAATGGATCCTTTCCAAGAATGCATATGCTTTGCTGTCCCAATCATGGAAAGTGGATTTTGTGTACTTCCTCAAAGTACATCCTTTGCACATATCCTGTTGCTCAAGTGCTCCTTTGGGGAGGCCAACAGTTATTTGCTGCATAATCTTCAAGGTGCCATGATGAAAATGGCCAAGTCTTCTGTGCCAAATTTTATTGACATCACAACCCTGCACTTTCTCTTCCTTAGTGCTTAATGCAGATGAATATTCTACATATAGCTTATATGGGTTCTTCACATGAACCCCAATCTGCTTCACTTGTCTCGCGGCTATGTGTCTCAGGAATGATTTTACTTTGACGAATATCACATCATAACCATAGTATTCCAAAACTGAAACAAATATGAGATTTTTCTTTAGGCCCAGAATGAACATGAGATCCTTGAGCTTGGGAGGGGAGACTGACTCTCTTTGAATGGTGACTATACCAATCTCGATCACACTGTACCTTTTTTCATCCCCTTTCTCAATGTGCACCTGGAGATCATTCTCCTCTAGGTCACTGAAAATGTCTCTACACCATGTTAATATGTGGAACGAGGTATCTGAGTCAAAGTACCACACACTCCCCATATTTGTGCAGGCCATGCATGCGATAAGGATAAAGTCAATATTGAACTATGAGTCCAAGGCTTCACTTGCTACTCCTCCCGATGTCTTCTTGCTTGCCTTTTTTTGTGGACACTTCATGGCATAGTTCCCAAATTCATGACAATGGAAGCATTTAATTTTGGACAAATATTTCTTCTTTCCCCCTTGGCTGGGTTCTAGTTTGGTTTGAGATTTATTCTCTTTTCCTTTCTTTCCCTTTCCAACCAATGCAAAGTTTACTTCATCCTCACCCTTTGATAAAGTACCATCTCTGGTATTCCACCTTATTTCCTCATATACCAAATTTGACCATAATAATTCCCAATTCGGTAGTTTCTCCCTCCCATTCGCTGAATCTTGATAGCTATTCCAACTCTTGGGAAGGCCTAGAAGGGCTAGGCTTACCAAGTCATCTTATGCAACCTTAACACCAACCCTACCAAGTTCATCACGACATTGTGTGAACCTGCTTAGATACTAAAAAATAGTTTTCATTCTTTTGCATATTGATATTTCAAAGTTTATCCCTCAGCACCAATTTCCTATGGTCATTATTATCCTCGAAAAATTATGTCAGTGCTTGCCACATTGTGAACAAAACTTATTTCTCACATATATTTGAGACAATGTGATCTCATAATCCCTCCAATATTATTCTCCTCACCTTGGATACATCTTTCTTTCATTGAGCTAGGTTCTGGGCATCAAATGCTTATGTTTTTGCAACATCCGTCTTGATGTATTCTATCAAGCCATTGTCATCCAATACAACCTCCATGCAATCCTTCCATGCAATGAAATTAGAGGTGCCTTCAAAGGAATACTCTAGCCTCAACCCATTGAATTTCATATTCTCATCTTTAAAGAGATCCTACTACACTGAACTACAAATTCGATCCTCCTAAGAAACAAATTCAAAATTCTTACTATAATGTGAATCCAACTTTGATACCATGTAGAAATTATGGTGTAGATTTGCAACTTCTCATGAAGTTTTAATAGAAATCATAATATACAAACTTACTCTACTACTCTGTGGAAGTTAATTCACAATTTAGAACATAAATGAAAAACATGCAACGAGAAATAACACACATGCACATAGTATTTTTCCTAGGGAAAGAAATTTGCTAAAAACCTCAATGCCTGCTTGCATTAATTTGATGAATAAAGATGTATTACAATTGATTTTCTCAACTGAGAACAACCTGCAAGTGAATAAACTATCTCTCTTCTCATTGAGAAGCTCTAACCCATGATTAGTCAATTTCTGCCTCTGCTTGAGCCCCTATTTCCTTGCGCAATTCCTTGAGAAATTAGGTCCCTATTATTTAGGAATTTCTACAAAATGGATTGCGCAATTCCTAAGGTTGATCATTTGACTACATGCAACACATGTACACTCAAGACTAGCCTACAAATAATGTTACACTGCCTTGGAATATCCACCATAGTTAGGGAACTCGAATTATCAGCATGCACTAGCTATGTTGGGTTGATTGACCAATTAAGTAGATGATCTTTGAGTTTGACTAAAGTACCAATACAAAATAATCTTCCACTAGTTCCTCCAACAGTTGAAACTAGGTTAACTGAAAACAACTTGAGATAACTAAATTTGACTGCTAGAAATTAGCAATCACACATGCTTAACTGAACTCTAACTCCAACTCAAATTTACTGAGTAAAATGGGTGACATAAGCTATGTCACATAAGTTAACTGCATCCAAGTTTTCTGCTCATGTGGGAATTTGAATTTTCTCAATTTAATCAAGGAAAAATCAAATTGAGAATTTCTTGCTACATTTTTCAACACATGTCACCTATACACCCTGTCCATTCTGCAACCTAGTCAACCGTACAAGTTGAGTTTTTAGTTGTTTGCCAAAAAATTCAAAACGCATTAAATTTCACATACAATGTCAGATTGAGGTGATTCAAGTATCATTAGAATCAGAACGACGAGATATACGATTTGGAACTAGTTTCGAGAGATTTCAAGCACTTTGATTTTGAGCATATTTTTGATGCCCTGGATCATATTTTGTGCTTAGGGATTCATTATCCATACATACACTTGAGTTGTGATTGAAGGCTTTCTTTGTGGGAAAGGAAGGATAAGATAATTTCGATACATCTACAAGGTCAAGATCTCTAAAAGGTTGTAACTTCTCCTACATTCATTAATACAAAAAGTGCTTTGTTTTCCTACACTTATGTCTCATTGATGCATGTGTATTACAATGCCTTCTTGACTCATCGTTTAGATATCCTAGTATATGTTATTTGTATGTTGTATTTTTCTTGCTTGTTTTAGTTGTTTTGTAGGTTCCATTTATGGCATTTGGAGTTGGAGATAAATATTACAAGCAAGGAGAAGAGGAGAACTTGCATTGGATTCCAAGTAGGTCTTTCCTCCATATTATTATTTCTCTAAGAAAAGCATAAGTCCTTTTGTCTCTATTGTTTCTAGATCAGTCCACTAGATCTAGGGAGTTCACTTCTATCTGTAGAAGATAATTATCCATAAAAAAATGGGGATTGACGTTGTAAATGGATCAAAGGTGGGAGACTAGGGATGCATGAAAAGACCAACATTGCCCCATAATCAAGGCCAAGATTCAAAAATATTTGGGCCTCAATATTATAAAAAACAACAACAAAAAAACCCATAACCAAAGGGTAAATATTTAAATAATTAGTGAAGAGGGGTTTCTATGTATCATAAATCCATGTGGAGATCAGTCAATCGTGGCCAAAACCCATTAAATCTACAAACCAACCTTGATCTGAAAAGAAATTTTTCACATCTAAAGGCATCCTCTTTCAAAGGAACATTAAGGGCCATAACTTCTTTGCCAATTGAAAGAATAGATATGGATTTTAGCATGGCATTGTACAAAACCATGTCTTGAGATTCCATTCCTTTAATAGAAAATGGTTTCTTCTCTGAATCACTAGAATTCACCATTGATCAGTGAGATTGGAAAACACTAGTCACCACTCATCTTTCTTCGTTCAATATCACTTAATAATTTTTTAAAGATAAGAGTCAACAATTTTTTTTTAGCTTTTCCACCTACCAATTGTCATGAGGATATTTGTGAAGAACATGACTTCTTTGGTCTATGAAAAACACTTGTCATCATCTTACTTTTCCATTGCCTTTTCATCAAAATTGGTATAGGAATGGCTTCACTTATGGATGTAAGGTGTTAATCAATGATGATTCCAACATATCCAATTCTCAATAATCTCCATTGAGCATGAATTCCCATTCTTTAGAAACAAATACAACCATTTTTGTGATATTTATACTAACATAAGCAAAGGAAGTTAAAACATTTCATCTTTGTGATTCTTTGTTTTTTCTATCTCATTTTAGGAAGCTGATCTTCTAGCATATAATTGAATTTAAGTTATACATTTGTTAAGATTCATAAATCTTAATAGTTTCATGAGAAAGACGATACTTCGGTTGTTCTATTTTCAATTCATTATTAGATTCTATTTTCTACTAGATTATTATATATTTTTCATCCATCTCGATGTTTTCAGAGTCGGAAAAGTGGAGGAATCAACTCATTGGACTGTTTTTACTAGCGGGACACAGTTTGGATAAATATGGTCTGAAACCTTCCAGGAGTGTTTTGAGGCATCAAACAACATTTTTTGGGGCAAAAAATTGTCGCTTTAGCATCATACGTTTTCATTTTATTCTACACACAAAGACCTTTCCAACAATGAAAGAATCACGTCAATCAAAGTCTGTATGTGAAAGTTATGGCACTCAAAAGTTGAACTTCTTGTTTTGACCACCATAATTTGAGAGGATGCGACCTTATCCCCCATTATTCATGAAAAAGGGGCTATCCACGTGATTATGATGCAGATGAATCTAGAAGAGTCTATGTTATAACTCTGGTTAAGAGTTGAGATAGTCAAACCTAATATCAAGTAGACTATCAGGTTGTGTTATAACCGAGAGACTAAGAGGAAAAGGGATTCCATTATTTTGAGTGCATTTGTTCCACAACTAAGCCAAAATAGATTAGAGGGATAGGAATTATTTCACAGAGAGAGGATTTGTGCACTGTATCAGCCCACATGCCACATACCATACTTTGCACTCAAAACCATATTTTCCATTAAGAGAAAGAGAGCAGAGCGATCTCACATTTCAGCTAGGTTTTTCTCCCAAAAGGGTTTCCCAGAGTATATATTGTGTCAAATGTATGTGTGATATTTTATTTTGATGTTCTCTATTTTCTGCATACTTTTTATTTTACATGCATGCACTATTAATATTAAATATACAGATCCAAAATTTAATATAGTGTAGAATTTCATATTTTAAATATAATTTCATTAGATCTTTGTGAAGAGTTGTCCAGTGGAATATCCATGAAAGTTTATGGATCACATTGGTATCATATAAGGTTTCTATAGGTACTTTGTGGAGATTTATAGGGGATCTATATCGGTTAGGTCAAAAGTAAAAAAACCCTAATCATGGATGACAAAACTATGAATAAACCTTGTGAACCTGCAGAGGAGAGGTTTCTGTGGCTAGAACAACAAGTCACTGATATAAGTCGTAATGTAAATATCCTCATGGAACCCATGGACAATAACCATTGG
The DNA here is from genome assembly GCA_000404065.3 of Pinus taeda. Classification (NCBI taxonomy): domain Eukaryota; kingdom Viridiplantae; phylum Streptophyta; class Pinopsida; order Pinales; family Pinaceae; genus Pinus; species Pinus taeda. The sequence continues at coordinate 113,887 of APFE030790918.1, forward strand.
ATATTCAGAGAATATGGGGGTTCAAATGCAAAGGATAAACAAAGAATCAATCGAAGAAAGAACCCAAAAAAGCTCATCCCAGTTTAAGTGTCGTGAATCACTCACAACCTTAGTTTAAAGTGGAAGAAATGTCTATATCAAGCCATATCAGAACAATATCGACACTTTGAATTTGAACACTAGTTGCAGCAACTGGAAGTGTATTTTAGTTTCCACCAAATTGAGGAAGAACAAACCATCTCATTTGCGCGATTGAAATTAGAGGGCCATGCATTAACTTGGTGGGAGAGCCACATGGAGACTTCAAGGCTGGGGGGAGAGCCTCCAGTGACTAAATGAGGGGAATTCAAAACCCTCATTAAGTCACAATTTTACCCTATTGGGTACATAGAGGATCAATGGATCTAGTGGCACTACTTCATGAAAAACCCGGGGCAAGGCATGCAGGAGTACACCACAAAGTTAAAAAAGATAGCCATAATTCTGTGCATCTCCCCAAATAACCTATATCTACTCCTCAAGTATCTGTGGGTTCTACACTATAATATGCATGGGAAAGTGATGCTATTCAATCCTTAATTAGTGGATGAGGCTTGTTTACAGGCACAATAACTAGAGAGCATAGGCCCGAAGAGAGAATAATCAAGTGGATTGAAGCAGAAGGAGAAAAGAAACACTTCTAAGGAGGGGAAGATGAAGCAACAAGGGGGAAAAGATAAAAATATGACAACCACACACAACAATTCAAAGATCCCAACAATTTCATTTGGAGATTAAGTACAATAAGGGCAACACAAACAAGTTGGCCAACATGATTTCAAGGCCACCAACACCAAAAATCACAAATTTGGGAACTCTTATGCACATGGACCCATTCACCCATGGAGGATATAGAGAGGCATATTCAAAGGATGAGGAATTCAAGTAGGTGTGTTAGCAGTTGCAGATTCAGATTCATGTTCATTATGGTGACAACACCATGGACTACCATCTCCAGGATGGGTTACTCTACATGTTGGATAAGCTATGTGTTCTTAAAGGTGAGATATTGCAGTTGATTAGAAAGGCTCACAACTCTAAGGTTGCAGGGCACTTTGGTGCAAGGAAGACCATGACTAGCTTGTATAGGTATGTGTATTGGCCCAAGATGTAAGAGTAGGTAGCTAGGTTCATAAGAGGATGCATGCTTTTTTGTACCAACAATCCTAATAATAGGAAACAAGATCTATATGATCCCTTACCTATACCCACTCATCCTTGGGAAAGTATTTCCATGGAATTTGGAGGAGGTTTACCAAAAACCAGGACGAGACATGACTACCTGTTCATGGTAGTTGTTAGGTTCAATAACATGTGTATTTTGATGCCTTGTAAAAAGTCTATCAATGGGAAAGAAACAATGAACTTGTTCTTTAGATAGGTCTGGGTGCATATTGGGATACTAGGAAGCATAATTTTACATAGCGATATGAAATTTCTTAGTGTATTTTGGACTACATTGTGGGAGAAGATGAACACGAAGTTGAAGATATCTACAACATTCCATCCATAGACAGATGGGTAGACAAAAATAGTCAACAAGACATTGGTTCAACTTCCGAGGGGATACAACAAGAAGAATCCAAAGACCTCGGATGAAAATATATACAACATTGTTATATTAGTGCAGTCCACACTTCTATAGGAAAGTCCCCATTTGAAACTTGTTTTGGATATTTTTCGCCTACCTTTGGAAATTGCATATGGGCAACAAGGAGGAGTGAGGGAATATATTACAGGAGACGCCTTTAGGGATGAAAAGTTTGTAGAAAAGATAAAGTAGATCCATCTATAGGTACAAGAGACACTACAAAAGTCGCAAGGTAAATATAAGGCCAGGTATGATCAACATAGAACAAAGAAATTGTTCAAGGTGGGTGATAGAGTATCACTGCAGTTGAATGAAGAGAGGCTATAGGGTCCTGGTAAGAAAATAAAGACTCTAAGGTATGGTTCCTTTGAGGTACTAGAAAAGGTGGTGATAATTCCTATCAACTTAGTTTGCCACCATATATGTGCATTAACTCATTTATAAGTGTAGAGAATCTGAAACTCTATGAGCCTTCCATGCTAGATCAGGAAGAGGCACAAGTCCTACCTTCTGTGGAGGATTTGGCACCAGATGCTTAGAAAGATTTGATAAAAGATACATTTTTGCAGAAAAGGTCCATAACTACAAGACAAGGGGCAACATGACCTTTGGTAGATTGGGTTAAAAGGAAAACTTCCAAGCAAAGCTAAATGGTACACCAGAGAGAAGGTAGAGGAAAAATTTCCTCACCTCATTTGGTAGAATATGGGGACCAAAAACCTCCCAAAATGAGGAGGTGTGATCCAGATTGGATCATTATATTATTTTTGATCCATCTATATGCTTTTAGAGTGGAAAAAGTGGAGGAACCAACTCATGGGATGGTTTTCACCGGTGGGACCCAATTTGGCAAAATAGGGTCTGAAACCTTCTAAGAGTTTTTTGAGGCATCAAATGAAATTTTTTGGGGAAAAACTTTGCCGCTTTAGCATGACACATTATCACGATATTCTACACACAAACACATTTCCAACGGTGCAAGAGTCAAGTCAATAATTTGAGATGATGCCACATTAGCCTCCATTATTCATACAAAAGGGGCTAGCCACGTGATTATGATGTAGAGGACTCTAGAAGAGTCTATCTTGTAACTCTGGTTAAGGTTTGAGGTAGTCAAACCTAAACAATAGTAGGCTATCAATATGTGTTATAACTAGACCACTAGGAGGAAAATGGATTCTATTCTTTCGAGTGCATTTTTTCATAGGTGAGCAAAAATAATTGAGAGGGATATGAGGTATAACACACAGAGATGATTTGTGCACTATAGCAACCCATGGGCCACAAGCCATACTTCTTTGTACTCTTAGCCTTATTTTCCATTCAGAGAAAGAGAGAGGAGTGACCTCACTTTCCAATTGGATTTTTCTCCTTAAAGGGTTTCCAAGGGCATATCTTTTGTCAAATTTGTGTGTTAGATTTTATTTTTCCATTCTTTATTTTTTGCGTAATTTTTATTTTACATTCATGCACTATTAACAATAAATATACATATCTATAAATCTAATAAAAACTGTAATAATGTAGAATTTCAAAATTTAAATAAATTTTCATGAGACCTATTGTGACAAACTATCTAGTGGAATATCCATAACATTTTACTGATCAAAATTTCACTATACTTTTGCTCAATCTAGACATAAAATAGTTGATTAATCTTTAAACAAGGGACTTGTAGCCCACTCATTTCACCAACACAAATCCTTTGCAGATGCTGAAAATTTGTTCACTAAATTAGTCTTGTATAGAGATATTGTACTTATGAAATTCCATTATACCTGTTGTTCCTTAAGAAACCAATTTCCTCGCTGTAGGGAAATTGTGCTTAAGAAATTAATAAATATTATTTATTGTCACTTATTTGTCACTTAGATATATGTTGTGTCTTTAAATGAAGCACTTGGAAACTTGATCTTTAACCCTTAGTACATGTATTACTAGAACATCTTAGAATGCCATTTGTTGCTAGATATAAACGATGAATGAAGAAAGCTTGAAGGAAAAGTTAAAGATATTATGCTGATCTTTCATAGAAACTAATATCGATCACTTAGAAGAATTATGGAAATGAGAACTGAATCATAGATAATATGCTGCTTAACACAAAAATTACTATTTGTGACTCTGGGAGAAGTTAAAGATAATATGCTGGTCTTTCACAGAAACTATTACCTATAACTTAGAAAAGAAGGTGGGAACTTCAAGTATAGGAGCTCTCTTTTAAGGGATTTTAACTTTATCTACATAAGCAAATAAAGGCCTGCAACTTCATTACTATACTTGAAAGAAGAAAACATAACATGACACATAACAAAGAAGGTTACAAAATCATACCCAAAAACTCATGGAAACTTCTGATTCTTTCATTAATCAGCAATGATATTAGGAATACAATGGCTTAGTCTCCGGGTTCTCCAAAATTCCAACCCTTTCTTAGTAAATTTTCCTCTTTTTATACATTGTGGAACAGTTGTTGATTTCTGGAACCACCCAAATTATCTAACTTATTTTCTAACTATATGAAGTAAAAACTATTACAGAATTTTCAAGAGGGTAAAAGACACCTCAAAGAAAATGAAATAACAAAAACATAACTGGAATTAAAAGGGGATGATAATCGTTGTCTTGCTCTGTTGATCCACTGCCAAATTCCTCTGTAAATGTCCTAATGATGCTTAATTCATTTTAGCCGTAATGAAATACGTTTAGTTTGTGTAATCCTGGGCTTACACGGGCATTCTGATTGGCCGAAATGCAAAGAAACATACCAAATTGTCTTCCTCTTTAGCTTCAACTCTAACCCTGATTTTCCACTTTACACAACGAAATTAAGGCGAACCTTTGATTAATACGGAACTCAAAAGAGTTAATCCTTCTTTATAAGCCTGTCAAATCTGCCCGTTCAACGCTCCGTTGACTTCCATTGCAAATCGCAATCGGCCTGATAATCACTGTAAAACTTAAATTACACACCCTTAGGCCGCATAACTATGGAAGTATTGGACTTATGCATAAATCCTTTATATCTGCGCTTTTCTATTGTAAACCTTTTATAATGAAAATATATTATAAAACATGCTTTTTCCGCTTTCAATACGGGCTCTGCACAATTTTTGAGGTATACCTTTCCGCCGATACATCCCACCGTAGGTCTGTGCTTTTCAAATCAGACGATCTATAAAGGTTTCAGGTGGGACATAAGGCGAGAGAATACCTGCCTGAAATGGGCGGTTTCCTCTCTCCACCTGGCTGCTACGTGTTGAATGATAAGTGGGATCAGGCAAGTTCCAAATAGAACCATTCACAATTTTTGCTCCGCTCGAAAACCTGCCTTATAACTTGAAATCTACCTTTTTGTATGCCTTGCAGACCTCCTGGACTTATATAACATAATATATATCAACTATCGAATCTAGCTCGTCGCAAATCACAATCGACATGCCATATACATATATATAAAGTGTTATGCGATGATCACGGACCCGCCGGGCTTATAAATCATAATATGTATATGCTTTGGGTCCGACCTTTCTATAATAACCCTTTACAATGGAAATACATATAAAACTGCCTAAACAAAATATATATGAAGGGCTTTTAATATAGCAGACCTGCCAGACTTTACAATAAAACATATATCACATATATATATATATATATATATATATATATATATTTCAGGTCCACTATCGTGAATCACGATCGGCAAAAGAACCAACATATATGCATAAAGGCATTGCAGACCCACCAGAACTTTGCAATGTAATACATATATGTTTCGAGTCCAGCTTGCAATTGCAAATCGCAATCGGCGCTATCAGTGGAACCAATCATATATATCATTACGGACCCGCCGAACTCTATAAAACACAACTTATAGCATTTCGGGTTCGGCTTTAACCCTTTTAACACTTGTTTCTTTTGCAACTCCTATATATTACTTTGCTTCTTTTGTGATTTGATTTCGATATAGAATTTGTTACATCTCCCTCTGACCTTGTCTTTTTTCAAAATATTTTTCAAGTGATTTTTTGAATGAAACAAAAAGATACATGTTACAATATCTAGCTCCACCTGGGGATAATGCTTTTGCCACAAAAGCACTAAGAACTGCAGATTAATGCCTTCACCTTGGGCATGGAGTCATATATTGTTTTGCATAAACCGAAATGCTATGGCATTTGTACATTGATTTCACTCCGGTATTTACAATGAAATGATGCTTATTCTTTAAAACTGGAAGTAGTGCTTTGAGTATTGCCCATTAATAGGTAGCTGTAGAGTTTCACCATCAATATTCTCAAGGATGAAGGTATTATTGGATCTCACTTTAGGAATTCTAAAAGGACCATACCAGAGAGGATCAAATTTCTCATGTTTACCCTTATCTTCTCTTTTGGTATCCCATCTCAATACTAAATTTGCAACTTTAAAATCAATTTCCTTGGCTTTCCTGTCAAAACTATTTTTCATCTTGGATTGATACATAATCAAGTTGTCTCTTACCTTGTCCCTGTTCTTGCTTAGCTCCACCACTTTGTTCATTCTTCTTATCAAAGCATTTGGTTGTTCATTTTCCTCTTGAATCATTGCAATCACTGGCTTTACAAGTTGACTTGGAAACAGAGCTTGAGTTCCATATACTAATTCAAAAGGTGATTTCCCTGTAGATCTTCTTGAAGTTACTTTAGTAGCCCATAGAGAAAACTTTAACTTAGAATCCCAATCTCTTTGATTTTATGCAATGGTTTTCTTAAGGACCTTCATCAAAGTTTTGTTAGTAGAGTCAGCTAATTGATTTCCATGAGGATGGTAAGTTGTTGAATGGGACAAAATAACATTATATCTGTGACAAAAAGCAATGAACTTACTTGAGTTGAAGACTTGAGAATTGTCTGTTATAATTTTAACGGGGCATCCAAATCTGCTGAAAATATTTTCTTCTAGGAACTTCATCACTATCTGATCATTTTCTCTCTTAGTAGGAATTGCCTCTACCCATTTGGTGAAGTAATCAGTTGCTGTAAGAACCCACTTGTGTTGTTTTCTTGAAGGTGGATTGATTTCTCTAACAAATTCCAATCCCCATTGTCTAAATGGATCCTCTATGAAAACTAGAATCAAAGGTAAAGAGGCTAACCTCTTTTTCTCAGCAAAAAGCTGGCACTTCTGACAACTTCTAACAAACTTATATGTATCACAAAATAAAGTAGGCCAATAAAATCCTACCTGAAAGATCTTATGTGCAGCTACTTTCCAACTATAATGTCCTCCACAAAACCCCTCATGAAAATCTTTGATTGTTTCTGTAAATTCATCTTCTGTTAAAGATAGCAATAAAATTCCAGCAGGATCCTTCCAATACAATCTGCCTTCCACAATCACATATGGCTGTGACTTGATCTTTAGTTCCCTATACTTTGTTCTATCTAAGGATTAAGGACAAGAAAGAAAGCACAAATAATGAATTATGTGCTTATACCATTATGAACACAAAAATTTATACCTGATCTTCATACCTGGATCTTGCTCTCCTTCACTTTCTTCAGTTGCTTTTTCATCCACAGGTGCCAACAAGTTAATTCCCAATGCCTGAAAGTTTGATTCTATCAACATTTTTTCCAATCCTTGTCCCTTCACCACATTTGTGGGTTATATTCTTGGATCTTTGCAATCCACTTTCCTCTTCCACCTTATACATCTCACTGTAATAATACATCTTCACTGTAGCATTTGGCACATAAGCAATGATTTGGTACTACAACACATAAGTTCTAAAAGCTTTCAGGGCTTTTACCAAAGCATACACCTGTTTCCCAAGAATATTATATTTCATCTCAGAATCCCTAAGAGTCTTACTAAAGAATGCTACTGGCTACTCTCTCTCTTCATTATTCTTTTGCAGTAAGACAACAATTATTGAACTTGATGATGCAAATGAAAAAACTTGAAAAGGATTTTGGTAATCAGGACTGATTAAGACTAGAGCCGCCTGTAATGCCTCTTTAATCTTGGAAAACAATTCTCTAGCTTCTTTGGTCCAACTCACATCATTCTCCTTCTTTAGCATATTAGTAATTTCTTTGAAAATTTCTACATATTTGGATACAAATCTTCTCAGGAAGTTTATCGTTCCCAAAAACTTTTGAATATCCTTTTTACTCCTGGGCAATGGTATTTTCTGCACACTTGTACTCTTGCTGGATCTATCTTCACTCTTTCTCTGGAAACAATGTGTCCCAATAGTTTTCCTTCTTCCCGAGCAAAAATGGATTTCTTGGGATTTTGAGGAAAGTCCAAATCTTCTACATTTATCAAAAGTCCTTCTCAAATGATCCAAATGTTCTTCATCAGACTTTGAGAAAACAATAATATCAGCTAAATATATTACTATAAACTTATCTCCAACAAAAGCAATGTCCATAGCCCTTTGAAATGTAGCACCTACATTCATCAATCCGAAAGGCATTCTGACATACATAAATGTTCCCCAGGGAGTTGTGAACGCTGTTTTCTTCTGATCCTCCTTATCCACAGCCACCTGGTTATAACCTAAAAATCCATCTAGCATTGACATTCTAAAAGATCTCGTTACCTTTTGCAGCACATGATCCATCTTAGGCAATGGATAGTTATCTTTCAAAGAAGCCCTATTGAGATTTCTGAAGTCCACACACAACCTTATTTCTCCATTTTCTTTCTTACAGGTACTAAATTAGCCACCCAATCAGAATACCTTAGTGGGACTATTATTTTGGCATCAAGCAACTTCTTGACCTCCTTTTCAATTAATGGTAGAAGCTGTTGAGCCTCAAAACTACTCTTTCCCTACCAACTCTTCTCATCCCTTTCCTTTGTTTTTCCATGAAGAAAATGCATTCTCATCATCAATGACCAATATATATTGCCTTAAGGATGACATTTAGTGATTTACATGTTATAATTTTATGTTTTTCTGTTTGAATAAATTTTTGTCCTTTAACTACAGAACATGGCCTATTCTGTAGCTAATCAGCTGTTCTGTAGCTACCTTCAGGCTTCAACAAGTTACATGTGTCAAATGAGGAAACCGACCACATGGGCATCTCTGGAATGGTCAAGACATGGATCCTATCCTAGTCAACCAGCCCAAATCAACAAATAAACTAGCTCAAGACCACAGTCAAAGGTGGAGTCAAATGAAGAAACCCGGGAGCAACAGGACTCTGTGTCCATTCTTCGTGGCTATTTAATAAATCCGATAGCTTCTGTTGCAACATTTACTTGAACCAGCTATTGAGCCTCAAACCTGCACCTTCCTATACACCCTCTCAGCCTTCTTTCTCCACTTAATTCATCCACCTAGTTATTAAATCATTGCATTATAGTCTAAAAAGGAATTTTTATATGGTTTTCTGACTATGCTTATGACTGTTGTTTGGTTTAGTTTTTTTGTTCATGCAGCTGTGGAAACTTGTCAGTTTTCGCAGCCAGCACAGGATTCCGCAGCTATTTTGTTAAAAGCTATGCTACAGGTGTCCTATGAAGAAACGAGATACATGGGCAAGCTACAGGTGGCAGATACATGGAAAGTGTCCCTTCAAATCAGCCAAATCATCCATGGAAGGTCATGTTCAACGAAAGTCTAAGACAAGGCCAACCAAAGAGTTCAGCGGTGGCACGTTAATGTTTTGAGCACGTGAATGTTACGTGGCACAGTCCTCAGCTCGCGAAGACACCAACACACATGGAGATCATTCCCGAGACTTGAATCCAACAGCTACCACTCTGCAGATTTAAGAGACATGATGACAGTTACACTAGATCTCGGCTGAAGGGATCTACGTGTCTTTAGCAACGCAGTTAATAGCGTAGGAGTCTGTTAATAAGTTTTAGCATTTTGGCATTATAAATAACGCGTCGATGAATGCTGTAAAGAAGCTTTTTGATGTGTGAATTCTGAACTGTTTACGTGAATTCTGAACTGCTAGTTATCACCCCACTGTTTTTATATATGTTGCTGTTTTAATACATGAGAAGACTTTTCTGAGTTCATCCGTGTGACTACTTGTTGACTGGCTGAAGTGGCAGAGGGCCCCTGCACACTGAAGCCTTGTAAAGTTTACATTTAGTTTTATTATGTTTTTGTTTTTATCATTAGTTTGTACATAACACATTGCTAGATGTTTCTTAATTCACTGCTGTTTATATTTTCACCTTTGTTTTCTTATAGCTTTCCACTGATAAATGCTTTTCTGCAGGTTTTCTTAGGCAGCCCGGGCAAAATTTTCATCTTTTTGATAACTATTGGCATATGAGATCATCTTGTCCTTCCTGCTAACTTTCATTTTCAGGAGTTTAATTTCAGCATTGTCCTTTCCAAGTTGTGATTTGCTTATTTATTTTTCTGTTATTTAGATATCATACTGCCCATCAGTTTATGGTTTCTTTCTATAGTCAAGTGACTCTATTAGCAAGAAATCAGAATATTACTAATTGTAGTGTGATTTAGTTATCATATTGCTTAAACTTACTCACGGTTGATTTCCACAAGGTAGATTGAGCTGAATGGTAAAGGACCTAAAGAGTTCAAGTAGTGTGATTAGTTTCTTTTATGCAATTTAATTTCTTGCCATTTAGATATCATATTGCTTGACTTGTTCATGATTACTTCCCACAAGGTAGATTGAGCTGAAGGGTAAAGGATTTGAAGAGTTCAAGTAGTGTGATTAGTTTCTTTTATGCAATTTAATTTCTTTCCATTTAGATATCATATTGCTTGACTTGTTCATGATTACTTCCCACAAGGTAGATTGAGTTGAAGGGTAAAGGATCTGAAGAGCTTAAGTAGTGTGAATTAGTTGCTTTGCTTTAAGTTTGAGTTGCTTTTAGTTTTCACTTTCTTTTCATTTCAGCAGCAAGGATACTAGGCCATTGTCATTAGTTCACTGTTTGATGCATTTATTTCCTCTTAAGAATTGATTTCAGTTTAGTTCTTTTAAAATCTTTCTTTTGAGCACTTTCAAGTTTGAGAAAAAAATCACTGTAGAAACCATCACCATCTACACTCCATATTTCACTTTCATCCTCACCATCACACATTAGGGAAAGATAAATCCAAAAACAAATTAAAAAGCTAAAAAACGACAAAAGACTAAGGAAATGGTTATCTAGTACATATAGTACACTTCACTTCATAAGTTTACGAACCCCGGGTTGACATTTTAAATAGAAATTTAGATCACACTAAATTGACCAAACATTTTGGCGCCGTTGTCGGGGAAGTGAAATTAGGTAGCCAATTTCTAAAAAAAAAAAAAGAAAATTTCAAGGAAGGAAAATTGATAACATCTTAAAGTATGCTCTCCTCTTGCGCTTAGTGTGATCTGGAGGATCAGAAAAGAGAAAGTTATTGGTTTAATAGTTTCTTGA
>APFE030790926.1:0-15778 GCA_000404065.3 Pinus taeda
ATAGTCTAAATATTATTATAAGCTAATAATATTTGACTGCTCTATAATTAGACTTGACAGTGTCACCGCTGTTGTCTAAAAATAGAAGTCCATCTATTTTTTTCCAACTTGACCAATCATCCATAAACAACATCTTGCAACTCATAGAGATGATCCATATGTCTAAAAATAGACTTTGCGCCATAATTTGCCTGCGGGCCCACTTAGTGAAGGGGACTCTTTTCACTAAGCTCCATCATCTTGTTGCAATCTCAACACTCCCTCTCGACAAGATATGGATTATTAGCAACCCCTATCCTGCCTCGATGGTGTTCGAATTTGCTCCTGGTGAGAGCCTTCGTCAGAATATCAGCATCCTGATCCTCAGTTGGAATGTATGAAAGTGACATGATCCTCCGCTGCACACAATCTCCGATATGATGGTACCTGATGCCCTTGCTGCCATATACTTAGCCTCTTGAGCTCCCTACCCAATCTACATCCATGAAGCCACATAGCTTCACCTCATCCAATCCATATCCCGATGTGCCTCTCTTGAGCCTGCACACATGCGACTCCACCAACTGCTGGTAACCAGTGACATCCACTACCTCCGCTGAAGTAGCATCCTCCTTCCTCCAACCTCTAGGAAGGAACGCAGTCTTCACATCCAACCGATGAATGTGCCATCCCATCTACGCTGAGAGAGCAAGAATCATCTGTATGGAAGAATACCTTGCAACAGGTGCAAAGGTATCCTCATAATCGATCCCCTCTATCTATGAAAAGCCTCAGGCAACAAATCTTGCCTTGTACTTCTCCACACTCCCGTAAGCTACCTGCTTTATTTTGTAGATCCACCTCGAACCCACCACTGATTTCCCTTCCGATCTAGGAACAATCTCCCATGCACTATTTCTGACAATAGAATCATACTTTTCCAGCATGGTGTCTACCCATGCGGGATCCTCCACAGCTTCCTCGAAAGAGGATGGCTCAGTCACAACACACTTGCTCATAAGAGCCATGTATCCAGTGTACCGACCAGGTGGTTGTCTCTGTCTACGTTGGGCTGTAGGTGGTCCTACAACTTTCTCTGCGTCTTGAGCCAGTCGCTCAACTTCTGTCAAGCGCTTTCGCCCTCTGATGGTTGGCGCTGCTTGAGTGGTCTCTTCCACTCCATGAACTTCGTCCTGTGGCTGATCCACGTCCTGAAGCTCATCCTTAGGAACTAATAGCTCCTCATCTGCATGCAAGTGTGGCTCCCTCTCAAGCGAACACTTCATGGCTTTCTCCTCCTTAAATTTTATATCCCGTTGCACAACAGTCTTGCGACAGTCTGGCAAATACACACGATGTGGGGCGTATCAGTGTACCCCACAAATATCCCAACCTCTGCAATCGGCTCCAATTTCTTTCTGGCATCCTTCGTCACATGCATGTAAACGTTAGCACCAAAAATCCTCAAATGAGAAAGATCAGGCTTCTTACCAGAATAAGTCTCCTCAGGTGTACTCATGCCAAGTATCCTATGAGGACAACGGTTCTGCACATACACTGCTGTCTTGCATGCTTCCGCCCACAAGTGAAGGGGTAGGCCCTGATCATGCAACATTTCCCGTGCAGCACCCACAATTGTTCTGTTCTTCCGCTCAGCTACCCCGTTCTGCTGTGGGTTATGGGGAGCTATGAGCTCTCTACGAATCCCTTCTGCCTTGCAGAAATCCTTGAACTCGTCCGAGATGTATTCACCACCATTATCGCTCCTAAGAGCCTTCACCTTCTTCCCCGACTCCTTCTCGACCAGTGCTTTGAATTCACAGAACTTTGAATATGTCTCGCTCTTCTTCTGCATGAAGAAGATCCAGCACTTACGAGAGAAATCATCAACAAAAATCACATAATACCTGTGTTTTGCTGTCGAAGCAACTGAGAAAGGTCCACACACGTCTGTGTGAATTCTCTCAAGGATCGTCGTGGCGCGACTATCCTTCTCGTGAAAGGTGGCTTTCACAAACTTCCCCAAAGTACACCCCTTGCACTGATCTGACTGCGCAAGTGTGCCTTTAGGAAGCCCTGTAGTGATCTGCTGCAGTATCTTCAAGGCTCCATGGTGAAGGTGACCCAATCTCCTGTGCCACAACTCGCCATCATCCCGGCTCACCAATCCTTCTGCCTTGCCTGCCATTGCTGCGCATCCATCTACATGCAACTGATAAAGGTTCCTCACTCGAACCCCTATCTTCCGGGTCTCACTAGTTGTCTTGCTACGCAGGAAGGCCTTTCCCTCGCTGAAAACAACATCATACCCCTTGTCTTCTAACATCGCCACTGAGATGAGATTCTTCTTCAATCCTGGAACATGCATGACTTCCTTCAATACAAAGGGTTTACCAGACTCCCTCTCAAAGGAAATGGTACCGATACCGGTCGCACTGTATCTACCATCATCGCCCATCTCGATGTGCACTCCAAGATCTTTGTCCTCCAGATCAGAGAACAAATCTCTATCTTCCGTCATGTGAAAAGACGCACCACTGTCCAAGAACCACACTGATCCCATCACACTTGAAACCAAGCATGCGATCAATGAAAAATCAAGCTCAAACTGAGAAGCTAAGGCCTCTCCCCCTGTAGATCCAACAGCTTGCTTGTTCTTCTTCTTCTGCGGACAATTTGTGGCATAGTGTCCGTGCTAGTGACAGTGAAAACACTTCACCTTGGACATATCCTGCTTCTTGCCTTTCACACCAGATTGAGAAGCTTTCTTGCTCTTCCCTTTGTTTTCTTTGGCAGCCAAAGCACAATTCTCTTCATCAGCTCCCTTTGACAAAGATCCATCCCTGGTACTCCGCCTGATCTCCTCCTGCACAAGATCTGACCATAGTCTTTCCCATCCTGGCAACTTCTCCCGACCATTGACAGAGTCCTGATAGGAATGCCAACTCTTCGGAAGACCAAGGAGAGCCAAGCTCACCAAGTCCTCATCATCAACAGTAACCCCCACACTTCCCAGCTCATCTCGACACTGAGTGAACTTCGTGAGATAATTGGGAATACTGTCACCCTTCTCGCATTTGATGTTTCTGAGTTTATCTTTGAGCGCCAGCTTCCTCTGATCGCTCTTGCTTTGGAATAATTCTGTTAATGATTTCCAAATCAAATATGGAGTAGCCTTTCCATGGAGGCTGGACACAATGTGATCCTTCACGCCCTCCAACAGAATCCTTCGACATTTTGCGATCTTCTTTTGCCAAGCATCAGCTTGAGTAGCATCAGTAGGCTTTGGATATCCGTATCTATGAACTCCTTCAGCCTGTTATCATCTAATACTGCCTCCATCCTATCCTTCCATGCAATATAGTTTAAGCTGCCCTCAAGAGCATACTCCAATCGCAATCCGTTGAAAGACATTGCTGCATTGTCACCAAGAAAACGCTGCTGCAAATTCGAATTCCACCAGCAACCAACTCAACCGCCTCGGATCTAAGATTCGTGAGAACACAATATTTCTCGTACAGAGATTGACTGTATGGGATTTTACCAGATATTTCACCTTCCAAAGGAAGGATGAATCCAGAGGCTACCTGGCCCGATTACAGGCTCTGCCTAGAGAAATAGAATGTAAACACTTCCTGAATAGTAGATCTGATGATCAACACCTCTGATACCATGTAGAATTTTGAATAATTTAACACATATTCAACAGAGATTATCCTGATCATGTACTATTGCGGAAAACATACACAATACATAAGCTCCTCTACGTTGATCATCAATATAGCAGCATCAATAACAATAAAACATCAAGAGCATTCACACATTAACACAATATGTATCCCGGGGAAAGCTTCTCGCTAAAAACCCCAACTATCTGTATATTAATGATTGAGTCATGTAACATTACACAGCATAATACTTTTCACAAGTATCTCCACCTCTGTTACACACAATACAGCTCAGATCTGAATCAATGACTGGCTCAAATCTCCTTCGCTGCTTGCCTGCCTCCGCTACTCAATACCTGCTCAAGAATTGATGATAATTCCAAGGCAAACACGTATTTACTTGGGAAAATCACGTGAGCACAAGCTACAATGTGGGCAAACTCATTGGCATACTCAATCCCTTGATTGTGCAAGATCTGATGCACAACTATAGTCACAACTGATAGCAATCTGATTCTCTAACACCTGTCCCTGCTGAACTGAACATGCACTAACATGCAACTGAGTTAACTTATGTATTCATTAGTTGTATTATGAGTTAATAACTTGTGAATTAATTAATAACTAATTCACCCAACTCATCTCTAGTCTATTCGCCAGTTAGACTAAATACAACCAGTTTAACAAAGCTAAACTGAACACACTCCATCAACTGCACCTCCAGTCCACTAAACTCAACTCACTTGAGTTCTAACTGAAGTCATGCATGCAAATATTCAACTAACCCATAAGAACCACGTATTTCCTTCATGCAATTGCATGTGCCACATCCGTAGCTCGAACTGAAGTGCTCCAAGAGAATAAGGCAAAGTTTATAGTCCAAATATTATTGTGAGATAATAATATTTGACTTTTCTATTTTTGACAGCCAGTCTAAAAATAGACTTGATCACTCACATTGTGATCACTCACACTTTCATCAAAAATAGAAGTCCATCTTTTTCTCAACTTGATCAATTCTCCATAAACAACAACCTGCAATCCATAGACATGATCCATATGTCTAAAAATAGACATAGTCTAAAAATAGACTTGCGCCAAAAATAGCCTGCGGGCCCACTTAGTGAAGGCGACTCTTTTCACTAAGCTCCATCATCTTGTTGCAATCTCAACAGAATTAGATGGTCCGTGATGGGGATGGGCTTCTCCAGCCACAAACACCCATCATGCACCAAGCAGAGCAGCTGCCTGATGACAAAAATAATCACTGGGGCGTGATGATAATGTGACACTCAGAGCAGGTTTAACAGTCCTGCCTTCTCCACACCTCTTAGCCATTTATGCAGCTCCAAATCTATGACTCCAATTAGTGCGTCTTTCTTCTGGCACATTAGCTGCATAGTTGCCAAATATGGGAACTTCTCGTGGTCCGCGAGATCCCAATCTTCAAATTTTTGTACAAGCACTCACCCCAAGTGCGCTCCTTCGAAAATGATGCCTTCACAAAGCAGTGGAGTCTGCAGAGAGCTCTTTCTCTCATCTAGATCACTGGGCACCCTTGCTTTTCCCTTCCGCGGAGGAACATATCCCAGCAACCTGGTCAAAGGGTCTGCACCTTGGGTGTCAACCTCCATTTCTACATACTCCTCCTCCTCTACTAGGATTTCTTCAAATTCTTCCTCCTCATCGGCCTCCAAATTGATAGTCTTCCCTTTTTCTTCCATGGTAAGCCTAGTCCTTAACGGATTCCTAGGGGATACGCACACTGGTACCATAGCTTGCTTGTCTTTCTTGGGTCTTGATGTGCGCAGCGATTTAGGGATTTTTGTTCCTATCCTGACATTTTTTAGGGCTTCTACTTCCATCATGCCCTGCACGGCTTCCTCAACAGTCATTTCTCCGGTATTCATGGCTTTCTCAGGCGTTGCCATAGTGCTATTCCACAATTCTCAAGCAACGAATTCGCCTTCAAAAGATCGAACGAGTCTGGGTTATGAATGTCTGGCGCGCAACAACTCAATTCTCCATTTGCCAAGTGTTGTTTGTTGGACAATTCTTTGTAATTTATAACACCTTTTGAATTTGAATTCGACCGTTCCCCCCACATTCGGTCCATTAATGCTCGATTGGTGGTAGATTTTCACAAATCTAGCTCATAAAGTTTGCCTTAAATGCCTGCTGCCCACTCCATTTGGTCTCAAACAAAGCATCACATCGTGAATAATGACTGCGACGGTCACTTTCCAACTGACCCGCGCGACAGCACAACAACCCTCGCACTGTCGCAGACCTTGTGATGCTTCGCTACTCCGCGCAGTCCTAACATTGCACAGCTCCTCGGCAGAGTAGTTTAGTCCCATATCTCCTTTCAGCTGCCTAGAGCGCTAAGGCTGTGCTTCCTACGACTAGTTAGATGGTCGGGCTTCTTGTGTATGGCTTCAAACGACTACGATTTATTTTTATTGGGAAGAGTTCGCCATTTAATTTCACCAACTGCACCGCGCTGCCATCTCTGATCGCCTTGATAACATACGGTTCCAGCCAATGCATTTTGAGTTTCTCTGGGAATTTATCAAACTTACTATCATATAACAACACCAAATCATCACCTTAAAGGTGCGCAACGTAATATGTCGATCGTGCGAGGCCTTTTCCCGATGCTTTTGGACCTGCTTGTGGAATCCAACAAAAAACCGTTCTTCTTCGAGTTCCTCCAACTACGCGAGCCTCTCCTCAAGGGCTCCACGGTCCATCATACCTGTGAGCACTACTGTGCACAGACTCGGCACAATGTATTCCATAGGCATTACAACTTCTACTCCATAGACAAGCCTAAATGGTGTATGTCTCATTAGTTTCTTACATGTCATCTGATAAGCCCATAATACTGCAAGTACGCGCAGGTCCCAATCACTTCGATGCGCATTGCATACCTTGTTCAGCACGTTTCACACCTTGTTGAATGCTTCCACGTGGATAACTTTCTGCACGATTATTCTTCCTACATGATGTCTCCCCAACATTAAGAGCCATTTTCACATTTGTCCCCCCAACACATGCTTATTGACCATACCTCTCAGCATGGAGTTCATGTGCATCCGCGTAGGTTGTTTTCCATATGCCCCCACCCACCTAGCCAGATGCATGCGCTGATCATCTGGTCCAGTGTACTCCTCTATTAGTCGCACCCTAGGCTTCCCAAATCGTGTGTGTATCATTCTCCCACATTCGCGCCAGTCATCAAAGCTTCCTTTGTGCGTACTCCACCATCTCGTGGAAGTAGCGCGCAGTATCGAGTCCAAGGCTTGGAAGTGTTGCTTTTTTGACACCTCCCTTTCAAATTTATCCAAGAAAGTATCTGCCTCACTTAAACCATCATAACTAGGTAGGTCTCTCACTTTTGTCGATACACAACGCAATGACCTTGTCACCATATTACAATTCAATGGTGTTACTTCATGTAACTGATTCTGCCATTGCTCAATCTCCTCATCAGAATCCAAAGTACAGGAGCTCTCCCGCTCCCATGAAATCTGCCCATCCGTGTTGGGATTTACCTAGTCTTGCTCTCGCGCTGTTATCTTGTAGATGCAGTCCAAATCATCATCACTTTCATAGTCACGCACCGGCTCTGTATAGCGTGATCCTTCAATAGGGTCCAAGGGTATAATTACGCGTAATGACTTATTTTCAAAAAATATCTTGCGCTTATTCAGATTAATCACCCCGTTCATGTCAGTGGCCCAATCAATTCCAAAGAGCACGAGGTAGGGATTGTTGTCTTCAACAATCTCTATCACTTCAAAGTTTGTGAGCGTGCTCGCTCCCTCAATATCCAAATTTATTCCCTGCAATCGCCACATGGGTATTATTTTCTACTGGTTCACCATTCGCAAATGAATAGGAGACCACTGCAACGTAGGTCTCCCCTTTCACTCCCATGTCTATTTTGGCAGAACATTCGCATCCGATCATAAATCATAAATCCAGAATAACTTGATCTATCTCATATTCTCTAATATACACGGATAGTCTCATTTCTCTTCCCGTCCTTGTCTTATGCTTTCCAATTTTTTGGGACTACGTGTGGTTCTCCTGGCGTGGTCCCAACGCATCTATTAATGAGTTCTTGTAATCTTTTTATAGCCTTACTGTCACGTAGTAACTTCATACACGTTTCTAGGAATGTTGTGAGCATAGATGAGTCCATCTCCGGCTCCGGTCTATCTTTGCTCCCTGAAGTGGAGGCATCAGCGAAGCTCTTCTTAGCTTCCATGAAAGTTTCCTGAGTGTGCTCCAAATCAAACTCTACTTCTTTCGTTGGAGCTTTGCGAACCCAGGTACTATCTTCTAGCTATTTGCCTTTATCATCTCCCATTGCGATTCCACTTCGAAGCACAATGTTCACATTCAGATCTTCTTCACGCAGTGCAGACCTCATCATCTGTAGGATCTGAGTCGGGGGAGGTGGTAGCGTTCCTTTGTCGCGTATCATAGCTATCAGTGTAGGACAATATTCTGTCCCATGTGTTAGAGTCGATCCTTACAGCCCTCCATCAGAGATCTTTTCGCTTTTGCACATCATTTTTAGGTGTCTCGCTTGTTCCACTTCGTTGCATTTCGCTAGGGACATGCCATTGACTAACGAGGGGGTCTGGTTGTCTTGTGTTCCCTCATGTTTGTCCCTACAGGGTTAGTAAAAATTTCTCTAAAAATACAAGTACATGGTCATTTTCTTCATTGTCATACATGATTAGTTTTGTTAAAAAGGGTCTTTAGTCCTAGAGTCTAGGGTTTTGAGTCCCATGCATACACATACTAAAAGCCTGCAGGCCATGAGGTTGGTTTCAAAATATTTTCACTTAATATGTTTCCTCAAAAAGCATTTAAAAACATTTTTAGTCCAAAACTCTGTTTTGGAACTAAAAATTGTTATTTTAAATAATTGTATTTGTTTTATCTCAAAAGGCTTCAGAGCAAGTCTCTGATCTTCTCCTAAGCCGAAATTCTAGATCCCTGCAAAAAATCAACAAAAGATTATCAGTCCAAACTTCATAAAAGCATGAGAAAATCAAAAAGCAGTGTTGTATTAAAGACCAAAAGTGAAAAGTGCCAAACCTTACAAAGTGGGTTTTTGAATAAATTTAAATCAAATCAGATATTTTGTTTGTATATAAGGGGGAAAACAAGTCTAATTTTTCACCAAATATCAAAGCAAGAGAGTGTTCAAGTATTGGAGGGCGAAAAACCGTGTTTGCAAACCCGTGGACTGTGTTACAGGTGTGTGTTGCGCATAGGAAGTGCGCGCTGCGCATTGGGCAGTTTGAGCCAGTGCAAAATTACACAGGCGCTGCGCATAGGAGTGTGCGCTGCGCACTAGGGTTGCGCGTTGCGCATTGAATCTCAGCGACAAAAAAACTTGTGTATGCACCCAGAGGTCAACCAAACTCATTCCAAGCTTGCAAATAGGTATGTTATTGCTGCCTAGTAATGTTAGGGTGTTTGATATATGTTTCGAAGACGGGATTTGATGTATTGGGTTTTGGGAAAATGAAACCCTAGGTTCATAACAAAGGCATCCCTTAAGTTGTTTTAAAATATGTGGGTGGTTTAGTAAGATGTCCCTCATCCTCCATTGATGACAAAACCAACTCCTTACTCATTTGTGCACCCTAGTCAAATTTTCCAAAGAGCACACATTATATTTTTCTCATTTGTCAAAAGGGGACTTTTTGTCAATTCATTGAAAACAGAGCATTGTTAATTATGGCATGGTTTGTTTGATGCAGTGGAAAAATTACTAAAGTTTTGAGTATACATTGAAAATTGACTCCACCACACCTATATTACTATATATATCATAGACATCTTGACACCAAAGCCATGTCAGACACGGGGTGAGAGTATGAACAACAGTATGATAGTGATTCTACAGCAGAGGGTGATGTGCCAAGAAGGTATCGCAGAGGTGGAAAAGGTGGTAAGCCTCTCAGGGAAGAGCCTACTTATTTGGTTCAATTGCAGGATTGCCCACTTGCAATGGATTGTTTTTGCCGTCAGTCATGCTATCGCTATTGTGAATTAATTTCACACTTCCAGCATCATCGTGAGCTAGCTTGTTTGTTCATTCTACACTTACATGATGGCCATGTAAACCTCGCCGGAGTTGATTTCATTTTGTCACCAGAGATTATTGCAGAGGCCACTGGGATACCAAATGTTGGAGAGCAATGGAATAAACGTCAGCAGTTAGAGAAATCCTACTATGAGCCATACATCAAACCTGGGTATATGAGACACTTGAGCGCAGTTTTTCCTTTCAGATTCCTGAGAGATAAGTTGGCACCATTGATGAAACTCATTATCCGATATTTCAGTTGCGAGGGCAGATTCTCGTGTCTCTATGCGTACCATGTCCGTTTTTTGATGCATTTCACAAGGGTACGTATGATGAACATTCCATTTTTCATGTGTTGCAACATAGAGAGGATGGTGCCTCTTGTACAAAGGAAGACCCCAACACAGCAGCATAACAGTATTTATCATTATGCCTTGATCAAGATCGTGGTGGTTCATCAGTTGGCACAGTAGGGCATTACTTGGGAGGATTTTATTTCTCGTGACTTCTTCACAGCGCCTCAGCCACCTCCAAAGATAGTTCATGATGAGGGAGGGCCTTCACAGCAGTTTGACATTCCTGATACCGAGCATGTCAATGCTCCAGTGTATGTGAAATATTAGCGAGACCAATGGGCCTTATTTGCATCTGCACGACGAGTACTATCTCCACCCGGGGTGGAAGGGGTCTCGTTGACTTCATCAGCACAACGAGTATTATCTCCACATCATGTGGAAGGGGTCTTGCCTTCTTCTTCAGCACAGGTACAAATCCAGGATAGGGGCAAGAGACCCATGTTTGATGAGGGTCCTTCAGGAGGTCAGGACACAGATATCATTGATGTTGATACTAGCTCTCCTAGCTCGGAGCTAAAGGAGATCATCCGAGAGCAAAGGGCTTAGAATGAGTCGCTGCAAAAGAAATTGCAAATGGCTAAGTGGGTGATCAACTACTTGGAGTCGTGCAACAAACAGCTGGAAGATGAACATACACTTTATGAGCTGTGGCAAATCCGGGAAGACAGAGAATTGGCCCGAAAGAGACCCGGTGATTTGACACCGATTGATCGAGAATCTATGTTCATCACGGTAAACACTCATTTGGAGAAATTGTTGGCGAAGGCAAACAGAGATAAGGACATGCTTCGTCATATATTAAAACTCGCTATTGGGCTCGCATGCATGTTTGCAAAGCGAAAATGAAGATCCTAAAGAGGCGATTGAGCAAGGCACTAAAACGACGAAAAAAGCCCGATCCACTCCAAATTTTGGCCAAGGATTCATTGGCGGGGCGTAATACATGATAGAGGGTCTTCACTCTGAATTTGAGCAAATTCGGAGAAATGTTTGTCATTTTGAAAATTTTGGCTTGCAAAACAGTTTTTTTTTGTTCAACGCGTAGCGCGCCGCGCGCGACCCACAAGATTGGGAGGTCCAAATCACAAATGGTTTGTAGTTTTGGATTTTTCATGAATAATTACACATGCTCAGCTATTTCCGAAGCATTTCATCAAGATCTGGATGGTCAAAAGGCCCAAAAACACTATGAAAACCACCTTGCTGCCACCTTTTGCCACAGCAGGAAGTACCTCTGGGAGAATTCAGTTTTGAGGGGGCAAATGAGTTCCAAATTGGAAAATTTCACTTGGGTTGGAAAGTAGACATCGAAGGATTTCCAACAAGCTATCGTGAGCTCAATTGGGGTGTCGGGAAGTGCCTCAAAATCATCTGGAAAAGTGCGTTGCACATAGAGATCAGGGCGCTGCGCATAGAGGATTTTGGCCAATTTTTCACCTTCCAGCTCAGGAATTCAGCCAGTTTTCACCAGTTTCACTCCTTGATGTAATGTTTGACCCAAAATGATGTAATTTGATGTATGTAAGGTAACATGGCACTTATCTACCTTCTTCTAGATGATTCATTCACAAATTAGCAAGAAATTAATGTAATGAATTAGTTTCCTTCTTTTTAGAGGCAGGTTGTTTTGGTCACCTAGATTCTTGCTCCATGTTTAGAATTTGTTCAAACTGCTCCTAGAAGGAGAAGCTCGACCCCTAGAGGTTAGGGAATGAGGTTAGCTTGATCTATATATGTAAATTTTCATTCAGTAGCACAGGTTGGACTCTTGGGAAGATTTTGGCACACTATTGTACATATTTTTCATATTTTGGTTAAGGAAAGATCAGAGATTTTGCAACACCTGGTGGGATTCTTGTGGCTTTCAGTTCTTGATGGTGTTATCTCTCAGTTATTGTAAGTTTATTCATTTTTACATGTATGCCATTCCTTCTTATGCTTCTGAAACTAAATGAATGAGTAAATGAGATTGAATTCATTGTTTACAGTGCTCTTCCTTTAAGTTTGTTTAGTTTTTCATGTTTTCTCCAGTTTGGAAAGGATCCATGTTCTCCCTTGCCCTCTTCAGCTCCTTGTCGTTCTGATCCATTCATACACCTGATCAAAGGCATCAAGACTACTGCCTACCTCGCCCCAACTCGAACTCTGGAAAGATCTGACCTTAATCCTCGCACCCAAAATTGGTTTCCCGTTTCTCCAACAAAAAACTCAAAAATCTAAATCAAACTTTCCTATCTCTTTACTAGCCTAAAATCAGTATTCCTTATCGATCATCTCAGCCCTTTTGAAAACTTGTTTACCGAGATAGACCTGGAGAGAGCCCTCTCCTGTCCTCGTAGGGCTAGCTACGAGGCTGAGCTTGGTTTGATGTTGCCTTGAGTTTTGTCTTCCTCATCCAGAGGCAGATTCGAGCATTAACACCATGATCAAACAAGGTGTAATAAAAACATGATGGGCGTGTCGGGTTTGTGCAATCACGTGCATAATGTCCTGGCCCTCCGCAATTGTAGCATATCCACTGTCCGCGTCTCTCCCAAGTCCTCCTCCGCCTCAGCCTTGTCCGCGCCCCTGAAATATTGTTCACACCATTCTTGCATTTTGGTCTAGGGGTCGCGTTTTGGGTTGAACTCGGTAGGTTGGAGTTCTATCCATCATCAACTCATAGCTTCTACAAGTGTGCTCATTGTGTCCCATTGACCTACAAAAGTTGCAGAACAACTCTTGTGAATTTTTCGTATACTTTTGTGACAAATGGCAATGTCTGTGGCATGTTTTCCAGCTATTTGACAAATCGCGCACCACAATGTAGGTTCCACGCTAGGTCATGCTTGCGCTTCTGGCCTTAAGAGCATCGGTCCTCCTCCTGCGAGGTAATTTGTGAAAACCAGGTAGTGGTCCTTGTCATGACCCTGACCCTTGCATTTTATGCACCACACCTCTTCGTGCACTTCTCGTCGAGCTATCCTATCCTGTTTTAGACTCTGCATCTCAAGGCATAAATTCTTAAATTGCATGTGGATTTGCTAAACTCCTAAGTTAGGATCCTACATCGGGGTCTCATGCAACCTCATTGTGATCTCTAAGGCCTCTACCTAATTCGTTAGCTTCTGTTGTGATAGCGCACTCCTTAAAAGTGGCGTTAGCAAAGCTGCAAACCTTTCGCGATGCTGTCCATTAGTCAGATTCATATTAGCTTCGCGAATCGTACATTTCAGCCTCTAATCTAGCTCCCAAGGAGTCTCACCTAGTAGCATCATGATCTTATTTAATCCAATGATCGATTGTGCTTCAGACTTTAGCTTGCTAAATTCCTTATTTAGCACTGTTTGGATATCCGCGATTCCCGCATTTGGATTATCGTTGGAGTGCTTAATATACTAGGTCAGTGCGTGGTCCTATAGGGCGCTAACCAATGTCACTTTCTTTATATTGTCATCTATAACTCCTTGCGCTTCCCATACGGCTCTTACAATGAACCAAAATTGATTCAGATCCTCATTTCCGAATCCATTGAACGCAGGCAACTTCACTGTGCTTGCCATATTGAATCACGGTGGTGGTGGAGGTGGTATAGGTGAAGATGAAGGTGATGGCGGTGAAGCTGGTGGCAGTGTGGGTGGAGGTGGTATTCATGGAATTCTTTGCCTTATCAAATGGATGACACTTTGCGGAGAGACCTTTGCAAGCTCTTCCTCGTCCCCGTGCGGAGGTGAAATCAAGGGGCTATTTTCTAGTCCCTTACTTCATTCTTGTAAGCTTTTCCACTTCGCATAGCCCCAAACATCAATGTAATTTCATAACTCACTTTTCGCACAATAACATTTTAATCCAAGTATTCAAATATCTTACGTACTTGCCTCGCAGTCTTTCAAGAAAGCATCACTTTGCCTCGCTATAGCTGACTGAGGTGCCGGCTGCGAACTCAGTAATGAATCCTCCTATAATCTGATCGATCCAATGATCAACGACGTGTATGATCTTATCCTCTGATGCTTCCAATCTTCGCACTAACTCTGGGGTCCACACAATAGGACCGTCAAGTTTCCACCTTCCTTGGCTATTTGCTAGCTTCGCGATCTCTGTGGATCTCTGTGTATAGGTAGCATTATAACCACTCTTCTTTTGTCAGTCGCGGGTTCTTGTTCTCCTGCATTACGAACTCGTGAATTCGTCTATCCAACCAACCTTCAATTTCCTTTTTAGTTGGATTCCAATGATACGACATTAGACATCTCTATGCAGATTCTGGTCTCAGCAACGGAACCATTTGTTGGCTTGAAGGGGCCTGACCTAGGTTCAGAGTTATTTAGCCAAACAAATCCCTACACTACTGGCCCTTTCAGCATCAGCGAGCAGATCACGAACTGAAGTCTCACCCGAAGCAGCATGGGGGAATGCTGGAACCAAGTTTTCGCACCCTTGAGATGTTTGAGGTGTCGATTTAGTCCAATTATGCCTACCTTTGCATAGGTCACTTCACGCACTGTTCTAACCCTTAATACCTTTGCAATTTGTTATAATCGTCTTTCGTGTAGCCCTAACCAGGGGCTGAGATGTTTTCGCGCTGCTCTGGTAGCGACCTGCGCTATTTCCTTCAATTACATGACGAATCTTACTTATCTTCTTATAGAGGTTAGTTAACTTCGCGTAAACAGATATTCTATATTGCGTTCACTTAATTAACCCAATCATATATATTCGCACATCATATAAACAATAGAAGTGAAATTTATACCCAATACATTCAATGCATAAAACAGGAAATCAATACACAGAATTGATATGAAACTTCTCTTTATTAATACTTCCAACTGTTACAGACTCTACTCGCCCTGCATATTCAGCTGCAAGGGTTTGCGCCCTTAGCTGTAGACTACTAGGACTCTGTGCACTCACCTGCAGGGGTCTGCGCACTCAGCTGCGGACTACTAAGACTCTCCGCACTCAGCTGCAGAGCCTTTCTCCTACTGTATGACCCAAAACTAGAATTTACTCCACAAATATAGCTCAACTCTTCATCCTTAGATCCGTGATCATTAATTCATGTCTTAACTACTTAGAGCCTCGCTCTATTTATACAATCCCATGGTCCACAGACCATGGGTAGATCTCTACATCTTGTTGTCGCGCAGATTGACACGACAACGCTCAGACCGGGGGCTGTCACTTTGATCCCCGATCCCTCCGTTTAAGCCTGTCTCCCGCGGCTAAGGGGGGTAGACCCTGTCAGAAAGTGGACGACCAACTGCAAACCAGTTGGTTGGGAGACACGAGACACGATAAGATAAGCACTAGATGAATTTGACTTTAGCAGACCAGTGCCTTAAGAGATTGTTAAATCGATTACTTGTTAGATGATTATAGAAACATGAAACGTGAACAACAATCATTTGTCATCAGCTGGGACGACATCCAGCAACTGAAAAATTCGACAAGATAAAATGCCCAAAACCACCACAAGAACGAGATATCAATTTCGCGTCTCGCCTTGAAAGCTCAGATCTCAGCATGAAAGATAATAATTAAAAAAAAAAAAAAACAACTGAATCTGGCAAGAATAATTTTCCACAATGAATCTTTATAGCTTTTCTGATAAAATTTTAACTTGAAACAAAACTTAAAATTTAATCTACAAAACCCTAAAAAAAACTTATTGA
>APFE030790926.1:28597-39220 GCA_000404065.3 Pinus taeda
TTTTAAAATGGATCATCGAACTAAGCCTTCGGAAACATCACTTAGGACCTAGGACTTAGGACTCATGAGGGGATTTAAAACATTTTTCGACCCTCAAGACACATTACATCATGATTTTAACAAATTTTACATCTTAAGGGAGAAAAACCCCTTTAACATAGACCCTCACAAATCACCCAGCTCTGCGACCAAACATAATCTAGCAGATTAACACACTAGGATTCTCCTAAGACTCTAATGACAAAATCTATCCCGGCTTTGGGGTCAGGTTTGAAGGAAAACTCTGCCGATCCGTGGATCGGTGAGACGAAAAACCTTCCGGGACATAGATTATCATAAGAAAGTTAGGTCCACCTAGGCAATTTACAACACGACTCGCATCTGCTAGGATTATTTACAATTAATACATGTAGACTGGGTTTACAATTAGATTGATCAAGTTGCTGATGACTACAGGATGGCACAGACACGCTGATCAGGTGCTGCCCCTTTTTGCAAAGAAAAAGGGGGTGTACTGCATGGGTGGTTGACCAGTAGAGGTCAACACAGCTGACATTACAATAACAAAATTGAGGGCGGACAACCTTATGAATCTTTTACAAACTACACGCTTCGCGGCCACAAAATGTGGAGTCTTTACATCAGAGTTACAATTTTTAACCAAAATCTAGACTCTAAGCCCCAAAACTTCCCTTGGGGGATCCTACGCCCAACAAAATTCTACCCAATATCTTGTTGCAATTGCTTCTCCTCTCTTTTGAGAATAATCTTCTTTAACTCTCCTCTATTCTTTTCATATATCTACTTCCTCTTATGTAAATAAAGTCATGCCCCTTCTTATCTCTTTTTTCTCTTCCTAAATTCCTCTACTTTGCCTATCATTTATCTTGTCAATTAGGAAACTACCTTCCTCTTCTCAAATCTCTACCTCTCACATGAAATACCCTCCTTCACTTCTTAAATCACAACAACCCTATTAAATTTTCTTAAACGCTTGACTAAAATGATGCCAAGAGTGCCTTGACCATCATGGAAAACAAGTTAACCACAATAACTCTACCAAAATCAAGTGGCACCAAACTCAAGTCAAACAAGGATTAATGTAATGGAAAGCCATGGGAAAACATGGAACATAAGATGGAAATGACATCACTAGCATAGATTCATTTTCATGACCCCTCTACTCCTTTCATTAAATCCTTTTAATTGCTATAATGACCTTAGGAACATCCAATGTGGTGAAAATTAATGGAAAATATTTCCATATGGCCCAATTACCTTTCTTGTTAGTCATTCCTAAACCAAAATGGTTTTCTATTTTCCATCAAATGGAAAACAAACATAAGGCTCAGATTTTTGTAGTGACCATGTTTAATGCCCTTGCAACTAGGTCTCTAGGTTAAAAGAAAAAAGCAATCTTTTTTCGAGGCCAAATGTCACTACTAAAACTTTATTGTTGCTCCCTTAATATATTTGCCATGTCCACAAGCATACAAACATATTTGTGTCTTCTTCCCCATTGAAGTCCATACTTGAACCGCTTTTGGTTTTGTTCTTTTCTTTTGGAAATTTTCCCATGGCTCATTGCTTTTAATCATTGCAATAATATTTTTCATAGACAAAGGTGGCTCCATCTTCACTCATTCTCTTGAAATCCTTTGAATTGCTACTATGACTTCATAACCATGAGATGAGGTGACGAATGTGTGGATAAGATCTCTATGGTGGCCCAACTACCTTTCTTGCCACCAATTAATCAACCATGTTGATTCTCCATGGACCATGAGATGGAAAACAAATGTAGGGTTGAGATTTATGTGGCAACCCTGATTGATCCATTACATTGAGCTCTCTAGGTAAAAATAAAAGCACAACTTCACAATGAGGCCACAAGCCACTATTAAAACATTGTTGTTTCCCCCTCAAAGTTCATGCCATGTCCACATGAATACACAAAAATTTGTGCCTCTTTAGCTTCATTGTTGGACTCCATACTTGGGGCCACTTTTGGCTTTGTGCTTTGTCTTCGAAACTTTTTCCATGGGTCATCAAGATTTTCATCATTACAATAAGTTTTCTCATGGAGAAATATGGCTCCATATTCAACTTAGCGCAATGCCTTGTACTTATTATCTTTTCAATTGCATATGAACACCAATACAGCTCCAAATTTATGAAAGGAACAAGATGAAATATAGATGAAAAAAGAAATATAGTGAAACTTGACTTTGATTAGTAAGTGGAATGTAGCAAAACTATACAAATGCAAAATGAAACAACTCACTTGAATGGAGATAGCTTATCTCTCATAAGAGATGTGACCGTTATGTACATTCGCTAGAGCACATTACAATGAGGCTGAAAGGCCCTTTCTAACATAAGCAACAATGAGAAAACCCTAAACATCCAACACCATAACCTCGAGCGATAAAATGGAAAAAGGCTTATGGGCCCAAATGGGTTAGTTGGTACATCAATTTCTTGAGGTCATAAATTTTTGCATATGATCTTTGTTTGGCACATTTGGTAAAAAGGTATAACCGAGAATTACACATTTTTATTAGGCCCCTACCCAAACAGAGTTATTTCCTAGGCCCTTGCCATGTCAAAAGAACATCATTTAGGGCCTCAAAATGGCCTTGGAAATTTAGAACCCAAACACTATAGAAAAGATGTCAAGAAGAACTATTCTTTGAGCTAGTGAAATAGGTGGATGCCCACCAATATCCACTTGAATCAAATTTCCACTTCTTCTTGAGCCATTAACTTTAATATGTTGTGTAGACATAATAATGTCCCTCCCACTTGATCTAGACTTATGTAGGAACACAAAAAAATACAGATATACAAATAAACACAGAAATGCAAGAGAAATAAAACTTCGTTTTATTAATATCAAAGAACTGAAAAATGATTACATACAGAAATGGAAATAAACTAGCTTGGGCAATGGTAGCTTATCTATGAGAAGATATGTGTCTGCTACATGATTCACATGGATGTTGGTGGCCACGCGCCTATTCCACTTGGACCCCATCACTGTGTTTTTCAGTTTTTCAGTGTCCTTAATTGTAGCACAATTTGTTATTGTTCTATATTTTTGAGGTTGAGGGAGTAAATATATTGGACAATATCAAACCACTTTTGAAACTAGGATCTAGCCCTGCCAGCTTTAGAGATGGATCTCTCTTTAATATTTAGCTTGATTTTAGGATAGTTATGATTATGCTTGGTTGTTTGTTTGAATTTGTATGATTGGATTGGTCGGTTGATCTAATAAAATTAATTTCTTTCCATTGGGCTATGGAGTCAAATAAAGCTCAATGCTGCATCAAAAGTTTAAAAGAGTAATCACAGGGAAATCTAGTTACATTTACTCGATCTTTAAATTGAATTATGAAATGGAGAAAATGTGTGTTTCAGTAGTGATTGAAAAGCATTTAAGAATTTCCCAATCAGACTTCAGAAGAAAACATGCAGATTGTAAAAACAGTCCAAATAAGGTGTTTAATTAACATATCTTATTTTTCACATTTCCTGTTTTACAAATAGATTTCAGATGATTAACATACAAAGAATAACAGTGAAAACACAAATACACTAAGAAAAACATCACCAGTATATCACAACACAAGTATCATGTGAAGAGTCTTTTTATTAATGATGCTCCAGCAGCGTCGAAAATTTACAGTGCTTGATAAAAAGAGTTACAATGATCAGGAATTGACCCTCAATACTTCGAGTGAATGAAGTATTTAAATAAAATTTTCAAAAAAAAATACAATTAATGACTCATTGACATGGCATTCTATTACTAACTTCAAACTAACAGAAATGTAATAATGCGACCAAAAGAGGTGAATTTGGTGAAGTGATCTGGACATTTGGCACTACTTTGGTGGAGAACAGTTGCTAAGTGACCATTATTTGAGTGTTGCGCTCGTGAAGCTGACCTTTTCTTTAATCTTGGAATTCACATAATTTATCCCACCACTCCTCATCTGGAATGGTAATTTTTGTTTCCTTGCGATAGATCTCATCTACCTCGGTATATCGAGCAAATGTAGGTTTTACTACAAAAATGTGCTTTCTCTCAAGTAGGATGAAACGCATGTCGCTGGTAGCTTCGTAAAAATCTCTCTGTGTCATAGAATCTTTAATGTGGGAAGACTTGGCAATGTCCTTTGCAATATATTTAAGATTCTTCATATAATCTTCCCTGGTCATCAGTTTTTCATTGATCACAAATAAAGAAGCTAGGCCCTTCTTAGTTAATGCTTCTATTCTGCTGAAAAACATGTTAACTACCTCCAAACTGTGACATTTCTCTGTCAGTTGTACAATCAAATTCTTCTTTGTCAGAACTTTCTTTACTTCTAAGATTGTTTATGTTTTTTCATCTACTCCCAAATCATCTAATTCATATCTATTTTTAGAATTGAGAAATTTGATGATGATGTTGGATGTGGTACACATTTCTTCCAATTCAGTGTTGATAGTGGAAATGGCATGCTTGGATTTCTCCATCAACTCTTTCTACTCAAATATATTCTGGATACAAGGCCAGATTTCATCCATTACCTCAATAATATTGTTCAAGATAATTTCCTTAAGCTGGGCTAGTGTGTGGCCAATAGAGGACTCAGTTGCTGATTTCCTCCATGCTTCTATCGTGTTTTGAGCTCTCTGTAGCTCTACTGCATGAAAATTTCAGTCTTTGTCTTCTGGTCTTGCAGGATATTAACTTGAGCCCGCAATCTTTAGATTTCTTTTGTTTGGAGAGACATATTCTCCACTTCACTTTCCAACTGATTTGCAACAGTCCATGTGTTTGTTGTAGAAGATGTAGCTCAAGGAATTACTGTGATAGGTAGTGCTTCCAAAGGGACAAAGGACATTTTGGCGACTTTCTCCTTTTCTTTGATTATCTTTTCCATCTCTGTTTCCATTTGTTTCAACTGTGAACTCTTCTCCATGATGAGATTCATCATGTTTTCCTTCTGTGACTCTATTTCTTCAATGTCCTTGGCCAAAGGATCTTCTGTGGCTGGTAATTTCAACTGCTTTCTTAATGCTGCTATGTCTATATTATTTTTCCTTACAAGCTCTTTTAGAGCATTGATATTTGCAGGATCATAACCTACTTTGATCACCAATTCCTCCAAAGCTTTGATCCTTGTGTCTTTAGCAAGTGCAAATAATTTCTCCATCTTCACTTGTGATTGAACATTGACTAATGTAACCTGCAATTTAGACAAACTCATAGCAATGTTAGTGATAGTAGATGAAATCATTTGTCCAGTCTGTTTGTGCATTTCCATTTGGTCAATGGGATGTATGTATTTCACATCAAATTCAAATGAAGTCTTCTTGTAATCTGGTGCTGCCTTGGGCTGGGGAATCTGTGCTTTTGGAAAAAGGCCATTTGCATTTTACCTTTCTCTGAATCAAAGGCTCACAATAGTCTGCTTTGAGAACTAAAATTTTGTTTCCAAAACTGATTATATGTGTTGATATTAAAGCCTCATATTTCACCTTAACCTCCTTACAAATATCAAATATACCTTTTTCTATCTCCCCTATAGTAGATGTGATCGTTTGCATAACTTGCTGCTAATCCTGTGAAGCTGTCGAGGTAGTAGGAGAAATTGTAGTCCGATCACCTACTAGAGAGGAAACAAGTGGCTCTTTGGTGGTGGAAATATTCTTTTGATCTGAATCCTTGCTTAGCCTTAGTTTTGAATTGAGCTTGGTCTTCTTCCTGTACATGATTTTAAAACCTTCATAAGAAATCTCAGTCCCTGAAGGTGACTCCTCTTCTCTGTTTCTTTTCTTTGTTTTCTCATGTGTGAAAGGAGTTTAAACTGTCTAAGTTGACACCAACTGCTCCTCTGCCTCTTGTAGAGAGTTCTCAGTGCATTTTAGCTAGTTTTTGTATTTTTCCATCTCTGGTGTGGATGCATGAAAATAAGTAGTAGATTTGTTCTCTATCCTTAACTTGGAGATGACCCCTAATGGATCATATGACCATGTGAAACTGAGACTGAACTTCATTTCTTTCAGCAACTTGTTTCTTCCCCTGCTGCTTTGTTGTTGCAAATAAAAGGCCTTATTTGTGTTTTAATTTTGAATTGAGATTTCTTCTTGGAAGCTATAAAATGAATCTTATCCATATTGAGCATTTTCCTGATGTATTCCAAGGCAAAAATCATCATTGGGAGGAATTTTGGTAGTTTGTAAGGGGCAACTTCACACCCAAATATCCTTAGTTATGTGTAATTCTGATAAAGGTACCAATCTCCTGTCTGGAGTTGGTCTAATAACTGCAAGAGTTTCCTGATTTATTCACTGATTCTTGGCTCTGACTTGCTGCTTAGGAGACAGTGTGATGGATGTACAAACATTTATGTGAATTGTTTGTATGAATATTCCTTTTGTTCCTTCATTACCAACGTAGTCCAGAAGATGACTGATCGCTGATTTCCTTCTGCATCCAACTTTTCTAAGGCAAGCTTGAGGTGGTCTCCCTCAAAATATAAAAACATATGCACTAACACATAAGCATATTTAAATACTTCCTTAGTTTGGAATTTGACAAACTGTTCATGGATAGAATCTAAAAGAAATTGGCTAAAGTTGAACAAGATAGAAGGCTTGGAATTTGCAGAGAAAATGGAAAAAAATCCTATAATTGCCTCATCTAACCACTGATCAGAGTAATAGCCAAGGAGGTAGGAGATGATTGTGATGATTTTCTTGTATCTCTTATGAAAATGGAAGGTGGATAAGGATGATTTTTCTTGGGTAATGGGGCATCTTCATTAAAAAAAAGATCAAGGGTTTCGACTCTTTTAGAAAATTCCAGTTTCTGATACAATTCAATAAGTGCTTCATGGGAAAAAGGAGTGACATTCTTTGCTGTAGGAGCTTGCACCATTTATTCTATGGCTTGGGGAGTGATGTTGAGTAGAATTTCTCTAGTAGGGGCAATAATAACTCTTTGGCTAGGTAGGTAACAAGCATGACATTTCCTGATGAATGTAGGGGTGTTGTGGGTATGAGGAAATATATAATGGGGAAAATTGGATTCCCACAGTTGAATATCATCAGATTCATCTATAAACTTGTCCTCAAGCTAGCAACACATTTCAAACAGATCAAATTCACAGAGGGTTTTATGAATTTTATAGTCTCTGTCTGCCAAAGTAATATGGTGAAAGTCAATGGTAGGGTGGATCAGAGGACTCACAGGTTCTTCTTGTCCCTTGTCTTTCGGAGGCATGATTGGATAAGGGTAATAACACTGATGATATCTGGATTATGTAGGTTTACAGTGTGTAGAGAGGACTTGGGATTCAAGTAAACAAGAAAACAAAGGCACTGGCCTGAAATTCAATTAGCTGGAAATATCCCTGGCCGGGTGAATTTGTTGCAGATTGGATGGGAAGAAATGTAACAAAACAATGACAATGAAAATGCATAAAATCAATAACCAACGAATTGGTGAAAGAAGGGATTTTATGATCTAAATATCATCTGATTCCGATAATTATTCATGGACTTATGAATTTATTTATGTTATAAAACAACTTGTCAAGTCGGCCAACAACTTGAGTAGGCTCAAAAGCCCAACAGTCGTGTCTATTCATCATCTATGTATTTAGTATAAATATAGAGGACTTGAAATCATTTGGTACACACACCTCTTCATGTGATATCCTCTCCATGTCTTTGGGTTTTGGAGAAGGAGAAATGTTGAGAGTATACGCTAGTGTATGATGCCCTAGACGCAGTACAAACATGCCCTAGCCGCAAGTCATAAAGACAGGACATATGCAGGTCATAAAGACACTTATGTACAGGGCATGCAGAGGCTTTCATGGAGACTTCTTATACAAAAATCATGGAGACCTTATACGTTGTCTTTATACGTTGTTCATAGTGGATCTTATACGCTAGTCATTATGGATGTTATACGTTGCTCATAAGAGGATGTTATACGTTGGTCATAGAGACACTTTAACGCATGGAGAGTACAACAAATATGTTGTCATGACATACGAACATACACAGCGATGGAGATCTACAACATGGAGACTCTATACGTTGTCATGATATATGCAGCAAGAATGCACAGCATGGACACGCAATACATTGTCATGGAAACACTTTCATATGCGTAGAAATGGAGAGTCTTTATACGCAGTTGCGGTTACGAAGAAGAACCACTGTCAAGACATGAGGCCATAGTCAATGCATGAAGCTACAACATGAATTCATAGTCAAACGGAGTCACAATCAAGTATATATTACAGTCTTGCTATGACTCGATGATGACATAAGGATTTAATGAGGAGATCCTTTGCATACATATTCAGATCTAGCATAAGGCAGTCTCAACATGTTTCAAAGAACAGTGACAAGGACCATGTGATGATGAATGAAATCATGGGAATGGGCAGCATGATGATGAATGAGATCATGGACATGGACAGCATGATGATGAATGAGACCATGAAAGATTTAGCACAATGGGCATGAAATTAATGAGATGCATGATGATGAGAGCAAATGAGAGCAGCTCAGTCATCAAGGCTCAACATTGTGACGGTACAACATGATATCACACGGTTATGTGCAGCAAATGGATGAGAGACAACACTATGATAGGTGAAGTAGTCACCTTAGAGAATCAATTGAAGCAATATGTCTTCAACTGATCTCTGCAAATATCAAAAGTCAAAATGTTGACTTCTATTGTAAATGTACTATCTCTCTCACTTTCTCTGCTGAACCTTGAAGAACATAAAAGAAGAATTGATCAAGGGTTTCCCCACATTGTGGGGTTTGTCCCTAGCTAGTGCCACATCTTGTGTCTTCTTGTCTTAGCTTGTCTTCTGCGATTTATGTTTATGTTCTATCTGCAGTTTACTTTAATGCTGATGTGATTGCTAATCTGGAAAAGATATCGAGCTAACTGGGAAAATTTAAATAAATTGCTCTAGAATAGAACATACCTAAACTTAACATGGTATTAGAGCTAAGGTGAAGACAACGCCCAAGCAAGATTGAAAGAGAAATCTCCAAAGACAGATGGGACAAGACAAAAGGATCAATGGGTTCCTCATCCCTCTTCAAATTCACCGAGGGTGAAGTTGAAGCAGAGAATATTATCATAATAGCATAGCGGAAGTTTCTGATGGCCTACCTAAATATCACTTCATTGGGAAGTTCGAATCGAAGGGTGGAAGGAAGGGCGAATGCCTTGCAATAAGTTCGGCCATTATGCAAAGGAGTGTTTGAATGGTAGACACACATCTCTTGATGAAGATAAAAATCATTCTTGGTACATCTTCAAATGATCAAAGGAATGATAGGTAATGCAGGTCATCAAGAAAATGGTCGACTCTTCAAAGAAAGAAAGGAACCCCAGTGCCTCAAGGGACTTCATCGGATATATGGGTGCACTCTCTAACTTGGTAGAGACAGAAACAATCATGGGATTATACTTGGAGTCGATGCCACATATTCCAGAAAGGGTGTAGAGAATGTTACTCCTAAATTGAATGAGGGTAACTCGATTCATTTACAGAATCTCTTTCATGTACTTGATCACAAAAAGAACCTGGTGCCCATTTCGGTAATGAAATACAAAGGTTACAGGGTGGCACTCATCGATGGAAAGGTACGTGTTTAAAAATAGAATTTTCAAATATCTTTTTTTTAGTTCAGGATTGTATCAAGCTATAGAAAATCCATTGGGGACCATGTCTATTGATACGTAGCACTGAAGGTCTGTGAATCAGATGGTAATAGGGATGCCTAAATTCAAAAGAAGCATGAAAGTACATGTCTGAGATGCACCAAAGGAAAATATTACAAGGGGACTATTCCCCTCATGTAGCAGGTCCTCAAGTTTGGAACAACCTGAGGAGTTTGAGATCCATGATCAGGAATCTCATGTATATAGGTGGAAGAAAGCCCTCTATGGCTTGAAGAAAAACTCCTCGTGCATAGTATGAGAGGATTAAGAGCTGTCAAATGAAGCTGAGATTCACTAGGAGTGAAACCGATCCAAACCATTACCCGAAGGTTGTGGATGATAGACCTCTCATACCGACACCTTATGAGGATGACCAATTTCTGATAGTTATTGACCCTTTCATTTGCAGAAGTAAGAGGGAGTTGGATTCCAGATGTGTAATGATAAACTGCAAGTCTGTGACTACCTCAAGAATATTAACTTTCAGAAGTTATATGGTAGTGATGTGGCACTAGATTTGGAAAATGCCTATGAGTTTCATAAACTCATTCGCGTTGATGTTCTTGGTGAACTTCCATCCGAGCTGTTACGCAGTAATTTGTCACCGTTGGTCACCGTCCTTGTTACACCCCCGCTGTCACACATTGGAGGACACATTCACAGACCTGTGACCAGTGACATAACTTGAAAAAACTTGCATTGAGGTCTCCTGAGTATGAAGTTCAATAACCCTGGAGACACCTTCTGAAGATTAACCTTGGAAAATGCCTTTTTCCCAGTAGCGCGGGTCCACAGTGTTTTAACCCGCGCCAATGGCTCAGTCCCTACAAAGAGGGCGCGCCCATAGACGCTCTGTCCCA
>APFE030790928.1:0-16929 GCA_000404065.3 Pinus taeda
GTGTCAACCGTATAGGTTGTGGAAGACTAGGGGCAACAACACTTCCATCTTTATAGTTGTGAGTGGTATGCTTCCTGTTTGCCATAATTTTGCTTTCCATTTTTCTTGCTAACCTGAATGCCTTCTCTAATGAATCAGGTTCCCAAAGGCGAACATCATGTTGGATATTATCCTTTAAATTCCCTATGAACACATCAATCCTATGCTTCTCTAGAATATTTTTTACCCTTATGTTCAATTTTTGGAACTCCTCAATGTGCTCCATTATTGAACCCTTTTGTTTGAGACTTATCAATTGGCTAAAAAAAGTGTTGCTTTTTGTGTCCTCATAATGTGTTCTCAATTCTTCTGTAAAAATTGCCAAAGTGATAATTTTTTTACGAGAGCAAAGTCATTGATACCATACAAATTGATTTGGTTCCAAATATAGAGTTGCAATATGTACCTTTTGTGTGTTTTGCACATTATTGAGATCAAAAAATTGCTTCATCTGTAATATCCATGTTGTGGGATCCTTGCCATCAAGCTTCCTCATATCGATTTTTGGAATATGGTGGGTCTTCGATCCAAGATTAGAGTCTATGAAATCATGATTAAAATTTCTTTTGTTCGCATCATGAGTTTCCTTTGCTCCCCTTTCACCATTAGGAAGTATTTCTTGTAGAAACTTTGTCAAATCTGTCTTCAAATCTATCTTCAATTCGTCAATCTTAGCTTCCACGCCCTTTATCTTAGATTCCACGCCATTTATCTTAGCTTCTATTAGCTTTTGTGAGAGTGAAATTTGTTGCACTTGGTCTTGTAATTTTGATAGATCATGTAGCATTTCTTCCTCTTCTGCATGAGTCATGCTAGAGCTTTCAGGTTGCTTACTAGGTGTTCGCATTTTCTTTCCTCGGGCATCAGTTATTGATAATAATGCTCTTCTATGCCCTTTGAATTCCTTCAAAATAATATTTCAAACCAAGCTTAAGCAAAAATTTTACAAAAACTCTACACACCTTTTTTCACTTTGTAGGAGCTCGATATTGCCTCTGATGTATCTCTGTAATTTTGGATCATCTAGTTCTGAAATTGTGGCTTGTAGTAGCCCTCTATGTCCTCTTCCCCATGCCACCAGTCGGATCCCAATTGGATTCTCCAAGGATGAGTTATGCCAAATCCCCCAAGTGACTTGATTATAGACTAGTTTAGAAGAGCGAACTTGTACGACATGCCATGTGTCCCTGTTTAGACCTTTGGCTCTAAAAAATATATACAAGAAACTACAATCCATCCTCTTTATGTACCTTCTTACGAAATTTCAATCTGATGCTCAGAGAGAAATTTATGATGATTTTCCCCAGGTCACCCATTTGGAATGTAATTCAAGAGTTTACAAAAAGACCAACTTCCTCAGATCATATCTACGCAAATATAGCATGAAAAGATCTGAAATTTAGACTTGAGGTTTAGTGTGAATTCATCTCAAATGGGTTTTCTTTCGCTTCTGAAATGCCATAGAAAAAAAGTTATAGTGAAAATGCCACGATGACCTATTTGGAGCAGCGAAACCTTAGAATCCAAAGCTCTGATACCAAATGTTATGAAACAAGCTCACAAAAAGATAGAAAAGATAGATCAATGCCTTAGAATTCAGCCTCTTCGAGGGGGAAACCTCCTTTACATTACACAAATGAATGATTCTTTTATGATTCAAATGAACACAAACCTCCTTCCTATATATATGGGGGACTAAGGAGTCACAATATAACCCATCCGACCTAACAATAATAATATAAAGGCACAAAAATAACAATAGAGGGATTCCATGGGGCACAGTAATAACAATATGGGGACAATAGGGGCACAACAATATTAGTAAGGGATACAAATATAATAGTAATGGGATAACCACTAGTATTATAGGGACCTAAGAGAGAAGTGGAAAGAGATCTAGTGACAACGGATAGAGAGAGAGATTGTATGTTTAGGGTTGAGATAAAGAGACAAATAAGGAGAGATCAAGAGAACGGGGGAGAGAAAGAGATAGGGAGGGATATAGTAACATAGTTGGAGAGAGAGAGAGAGAGAGAGAGAGAGAGAGAGAGATGGGAGAAGAGAGAAAGGGAGAGAGAGAAAGTACTAGAGAGTGGACTTGAGAGAGAGGACGAGAGAGGGAGGGAGAGAGGAGGGTAGAGGGAGGGATAAGGAGATGGATTTTGAGGGGGAAGAGGGAGGGAAGAAGAAAGCCATAGAGAGTGAGAAGTGGAGAGAGAGAGGTAGTGACAAGGGAGATATGGAGAAAAAGTGTGTATATTTGGGGGTGAGATAAAGACACAAAGAAGGAGAGATGGAGAGAATGGGGGAGAAAGGGAGAGAGAGGAGAGAGAGGGATATAGTAATAGAGTTGGAGGGTGAAGAGAGAGAGAGAGATATGGAGAGGTGGGAGAGAAAGGGAGAGAGAGGAAGGAAGAGAGAGAGGATTTCAGAGAGTGGAGAGAGGGAGGGAAGGAGAGATGAAGTTGGAGAGGGAGAGAGAGGGAGGTAAGAAGAAAGAAATAGAGAGAGAAAGGTGGAGAGTGAGGGAGGTAAGAAGAAAGAAATAGAGAGATAAAGGTGGAGAGAGAGAGGGAGTGATAAAGAAGATGGAGAGAGAGGGAGAGAGGACACAATGAGGAATGAGAGATAGAAGCATGGGAGAGGGAGAGAAGGGGAAGAGAGAGAGGGGCGGAGAGGACGAGGGAGGGATAGATAGATAGATTGGAGAAAGAGACTGTATGTTTTGGGGGGGATATACATAGACAAAGGGAGATAGATATATATTAGATGGAAATTGAAGAGAGGGAATAAAAGAGAGATGGAGAGAGGGAGTGAGGGACAGAGAGATTGATAGATATGGAGTGAGAGGTGTGTGTTTGGGGAATTGAGATAGAGAGACAAAGAAGGACAGATGGAGGGAGATATAGATACAGATGGGGGGGAGAGAGGGAAGAATATTTCTTTCACTAGATGCATTGAGTTCAGTGTAGATGGTGGTTTCTAATCCTATTTGATTCCTTGAACTAGATGCAATGATTTTAGCATAAATGTTGATTTCTAATGCTAGTTTATTGCTTGCACTAGATGAATTGATTTCAATTTAGATGATTTCTAATCCTGTTTGATTGATTTCACTAAATGCATTTATTTTAGTGTGGATGGTGATTTCTAATCCTATTTTATTGCTTGCACTAGATACATTCATTTTTTCACCTAATTATGTATCTAAATATAACATCAAACTAAGATGGATATAGACTAGTTTAATTTCCCTCTTAAATAGGTTATCTTCCACTTGAATATAATGGGTCAGTACAGTGGGTCATTTTTATTTTATTATTATTAATTTTTATAGGGTTATTTTTTTGTGAGTTAAAATGTGTACATTATATTACTTTACATTAAGTTACACATCTCTACCATATTTTATTTTTATTTCTACAAAGTCAAAATATTTACATTAATGTTACATATGGCTAGTCAAATAAAAAATGAGTAATTTTATTGTAAAAAATAACAATATTATACTATATTTTAAAATACTTTATTCAAAATCTAGAGTGTGCCAAAGTTAAATTAACTATTTTACTTTAATTATTTCACCCTTTCTCACAAAGAAAGTTTCACTTCACACTCTCACATGAAACGGATTTCACTTAGCTTCTATAAAACCAATGCTAAATTGATATTTTATTTATAAATAATAATTATATAGATTTTTGGTTAGGGTTGAAATTGGCATTACATTAAATGTATTAAATGTTAAATGTTAAACATTTATGCTTGACAAAATTTGAAACCACTTTGTTATGAGCTAGACCATTTGGTTATGAGGTGTATGGGGGTAGATCTCATGTAAAAATGTAAACACGTAAATGTAAACATAAACATGTAAATGTAACTGTAAACTTAACATTTAACATATTTAAACAAATGTCGATCCTATCTAAAAACCAGCATAGATCTCATGTAAAAACATAAACATGTAAATGTAAATGTAAACATGTAAACTTAAATGTAAACTTAATGTTTCACATTTAACATTTTTAATCAAATTCGAACTTATTTAAAAACCAGCCTAGATCCATCTTAATTCTAGATCGAGGGAGGGATGAAATCTCTCTCAAGTTGCGAACCTTTCCTCAAGTTTTGCAATCAAAACATAGGTTTGCACCTTAATATAGTTGACCCCTTTATGTCCTTGATAGATCTCGAGTTAAGATGGATCTAGGCTGGTAATAATTGTTGAGCTAATTTGTTTACTGAAATTAACACAAATATTTCTTATCAATCCAGGTTGGTAATACTTTGAGGCAAGTTCACTATGTGTGAATATCAGATGTAATCAAACCTTGAAAAATAAGTTTTTAAAAAACTAAATAAATACATATTACAATCCCAATTTAATTTGTGTGAAAAGAGGAAAAACACTGAAATGGTTCTTAACTTAAGAAATCCAATTCTGCCTTAATTACTACTTAATGAATCAGAGATTGAAACTAATAACTTAAGATGGATAAATTATTAATGAAAGAAGGCTCCTAGCTTAAGAGACACACGATATGTTTCATCATAATTCATTCACCTCAATGCTAAAAATACATAAGAAAACTACTTGCATGCAATCAAAGGAAACTAGTTACAATTCACCAAGTTAATAGAAGGAGTGCTCAACTTGAGCACTTTGTTTTCCAACTTAATGAAATGATGAATAAGCTAAGATCTAATGAAATAAATCACCATATATTAATCATAAATCAATCTGAAATAAAGCATGGAAAGTAGTTCTACAATAACCAGATTACAGGAAATAAAACTAGTTTAAACAAGGAAGTGTACTTAGCTTGGAATGGGGGCCCTCCACCCTTGCTTTGCACACTTAGAAGAGTGATATAAGAAGATTCAAATTCATTCACACGTCCATATCATTTAACAACAAAATAATAATAGAACAATTCTTCAAATTAGCTTTCCAATCCAAAAGTGTCTCAGCATAAAAGTATAAAAAGTCAATACATAAGCCATCAAAGTCTTGGTTTTTAAATAGAATTCTCATGAAAAAAACTGATCTATAATCATTCAAACAAACCCATCTACTCTTATCCATATATCTAAGTCAAGTTCATCAATCCCATCCCAAGAGGTATGGTCAATCCCATAGAATCTAAAAACTACCCTATTTCTATGGGATTTCTGAATGACTAGTCATGATTGACTAGCACTAAATGGGCCTAATAAAGCTTGTTCTGTTTGAACTAAGCATAGCTAGCTTAGTACTAGTTCCCAAGCTGTCCATTCATGCATCCAATTCTTGCCCAAGTGTCCTACAACCATATCAACCATATAGCTATTACGGGAATTTCTGAATCTGTCAATTTTTGCACTTAAAACCAAATTTTCATAAAGACTTTAGAATTTGA
Organism: Pinus taeda; assembly: GCA_000404065.3. Taxonomy (NCBI): domain Eukaryota; kingdom Viridiplantae; phylum Streptophyta; class Pinopsida; order Pinales; family Pinaceae; genus Pinus; species Pinus taeda. The sequence continues at coordinate 5,442 of APFE030790928.1, forward strand.
AAATTTAAAATTAAATACTTGAATGGATATGAAATACATCAAAATGGGATGGATAAAATGAAAAATGGATGGAAAATAAATGGATTAGTAAGTTTCTTAGAACAAAAACAAGAACAAAACTGAGGGCCAACATCTCCCCCTTGCTGATTGTTGGATACCTATACCAATAGGTTTCATATTTCATGATTGACAAATTCAAGTGCCAAATACACTCTACTTTGCTGCTACAAAGGTTCCATATTTGCAAGGAAAGACAAGGTGTGTACATGCCTTCATGCCCATTAAAGTTTTGATGGATGACCCAACAGTCTAATCTGGATCATGCCATATTTTCAATTTATGTTGTAGAATAGAGAAAGAAATCTGTCCAAACTGTTTAATCTTGGCAGATCAGTAGTTAGGCAGAGAAACTAAGGTTCCCAAATGCTTAATCTGGGGCCTTGGAAGAAATAAGGGTAGTGCTAGATAGGAAATTAAAGCAAAAAGCCAAAGGAAAAGAAAAGGCACATAAGGGGTTTGCAAGTCCAAGTGCACCCTCCAAGAAGAAACAAAAAAATGCTAGGAAAAATAGTTGGGTAGGTAGATGGGGTTGCAGAAATGGTGTTCCTTCCAAGATGAACTTTTCCTTTTGTTCACCACTCATTACTAACATCCCTTCACAAGTTGTGTTCATAAGAGAGACTCAAGGTCTTGTGTTGGTTCTTATGGCCTTTAAAAGCCACTTTTCTTGTATAAAGTTCTTTTCATTTTTATGTACTCTTTAAACTAAGTTGTTTCCAAGAAAACTTAGTAGTATTACTCCTCATTCACCCTTCTCCCCCCATATTAACCTCTATCTCTATTATCTAGCTCCATATGCTTCACTTCCCCTACTATTATAACACCATGGTGTATAAACCCTAAACAATGTATAAATATCCCCTCCTTGGCATTATAGCCATAAGTTTCACTACTGGGTCATTGGATTAACATCTCGTTAAGCTCAAGAACCCAAGCCTAACCCCTTTTCTCTATCAGAACCTATCTACCTAGCCAACTCCCCATTTTTGCCTAAAAACCCTTGAAAAAACCCTTTTGTGCACCCTTACACCCACTAAAAGGCTAAAAAATGATGAAATCCACTTTCCCCACCCTATCCTAAGGTCGGGAGCCATTATGCACCTTTTTCATGAAAAATTATTAAACCCGCCTATCCTAAGTTTTGCCCTTCATATGCTTTATGCAAAAAATTTCACGAAAAACCTTTATTTTTCACCTTTTCCTAAAGTCGTCTGGTATATATGATTTTATAAAAGAAAACATTGAAAACTATTGAAATTTGTTGATAACCCGAAAGGTCCCGCCAGGCGTAGTTACCAATAAATACTATTATTTTAAGCCCCCCGTTGGCCATATCCTCCGTGCAGCTTGCTGGCCCGATATCCGTCCGATCAAGCCTTTCCAGATCTATGGTCGTCAGGGATTTCGGAGGGGCCCAACGTCCGACAGATAACTGTCGTTGACCATATCTTCCGTGCATATCCCCTGCCCGATAGCCGTCAGATCTCGCATTTTGAATCCAACGGTCGTCGTGGATTTCGGAGGGGCCGCGACGTCCGACAGATATCGTCCGATATCTGTCAGACGATGATGTCACGCGGATCCACGCGTCACTCCCAAAGTCCATCGGAGCCCCCTCTGACAGATTCCTTGCCATATAGGAGGGGGCCCGATATGAAGACATCTGTCCACCTGCGTCACCATCCCTGTTTTATGTTATGTCAGCGCCACGACCGCGCACCCTGTACTCTATTCGTCCACCTGGCCGCCACCTCACCTCCCCTGTGGACTGGTCTTAGGACGCCACATCACCTGATGACGCCCTGCTGACGTCATCCGACCCGGACCCACTTGCTGACGTCGTGCTGACGTCATTTAAAAAGTGCGCCAATAAGCCAAAAAAGCCATATTTTGCCAAAATTACGTGTTTTTTTGCACTTTTTTATAAAATCACCTCTGCACTCTCTGCATGCGCCTTACGCCGAAAAATTCGCCAACCGATTCCAGACTAACCACAGAGCTTCAGAGCGTGCACCCAACTACTGTTCCGACCCAAGCAATCCACTAAACAGGTATTTGTCTGTGAAACCTCCCTGCAAACCTGGTTTTTTCTCTGTAAATTCTAAAAACACTTGAACACGGAAGAAGCTTAAGAAATTACCATAAAACCACGCATACCCAGCTCCCCCTTGAAAAATTAACGGTCAAATTTCACTTGCAGAGCCATTTCGGGCTGAATTCTTAGTAAAAACCCTTTTTTCGTTCGCGCAGTCGTGAACCGGAGTCCATAACCTGCTTCTAATTATCAAAGAGAGGTCTGCTAAACATGGTAAATAGCCTTCTCAGAGAGCCAGACAGTATTCCAATTGCTGTGGACCTACCCTGCAACCTTGCATTTCTCAAAATCTTCCTTTCTCGGATAGCACCTTTAATATTTGTCAAACAACATCCAAGAAAACATGGACACTCCAATGACATCAGTAGCCCTCAATATTGCTCCCCTGAATGCCCCCCAGAGAGAGCTGGAGTGGCAGGTTTTGGCAAACCTAGACTACCAAATCTCAGAGGACAGCCCATCTAAATGCAAGTTCCACATTCATCTATTAAATGAACTCAAAGCCAGACATAAAGATGGTACAGACATTCTAGGCATCTGAGAGTCCTCCCTCCCAATTTTCAAGCTCCCTCAGGTCAACCAGTTCCCTGACTTGATTCACTTATGTGTTGTCTACTATGACCCCATGCAGAGGGCTGTGCTTGACCCTAAAGGTGCAGTAGTATTTTACATAACCCCTGAGGCCATCAGGGAAATGCTCTAGTTCAAGACCCAGAAGAAGTTGGTCCCCTTGTCCCTACTAGACTTGATTAACCAAGGAGCCAAGATATTGACAGAAGCACAAATCCTGAAGCTAAATCAACTATTCATCACAAACTCTGACACAGTGCTGCACCCTCCCATCTTTTATGGCTACCTAAATCAACTAGGTATGGACCTGGCTTACATGATTAGCTCAGTTTTGGGGTACAAGTCACTAGAGTTCATTGAGGAAACTTTATTAGTGATGATGACAATGTTTTCCCCCAGCAAGACTCCTATTTGTTATGATTATGCTACATACATCTCAGACAAGATGCATGAGAATTTTTGAGCTTGTCCAGAGAGAAGGTGTTCAGATACACCTCCTACATATATCACCTCATCCTATACTACCAACATGAGAAGTTCTCCTTTGAGATCAAGAGAACTGATGCAGAAGGCAACCCAAGGTCAGTATTGTACTAGACCTCAGTCTTTCACCTCCTCACATACTCTCCCTACACATACTCTGAGTTCATAGACCTCTTCATCCATCCAGACATGTCTCTATTCTTAACCTCACCACCTCCAAGACTGATTGATGAGATGCAGAGGATTCTGCAGCTATCTAGTGCATACAGCATAGGGGATTGGTACTTTTACCAACACTATATTGTCATCAGAATATATGGCTGTTTGCCTTAGAATATTTCAGGCAATTTGGCAATGCCGATATGGTGCACTTTGCAGGCAGGGGCAAGAAGGCACAACTTAAAGTAAGAAATCAACTGGACCACTTTGTCTTAAACAAAAGAGAAGGCTGGAAAGATGCCGACAGGAGACTAGAAGGCTTTGGCCTAAAACAAAGCTTCCTTTGGAAGCCCTATGACCCTAACAATTCCATATCCTTGAGAAGGCAGAAATACAAGCTCTCCAACTATGAACATGAGAGCATGCCCTACATTGAAAGACATGCCAACCAACCAAAATGGAGAAGGAACACATTGGAAGAGCCAATCACTCAGGAAGAACTAGTTGAAAGAGCTAGAAGGCATTTATTGAAAATGGATGACTTAGAATCTCCTTCTCAGGTACTTACGCTGCCAAATCCTCAAGCAGGAGCAGCTGCTTCATCTTCTACAACACATCAAGAGGCAGTGTAAACCACAGATCAAGAGCAGAGCAAGGGCAAAGAAAAGGTGATGGAAGAACCACAGGACCAACAGGGTCAAGATCAACAACGCCAACAGGAACAACAGCAAAAAGACTAACAGGGTCAGGAGAAACAAACAGCAGAGGCCCCAATGGCCACCAAAGAACAGCCAATGCAAATGGCACCACCAAGGCAGGATTCGAGGATTGACTCATCTATCCTCCAGACCCCTCAAAGGGAGGATGAAAGTAGAAAAAGAGAAAGGGAAACTCCCCTTACCTCATCACCACGGAAAAGACAGAGGTTAAATCCTTTCTCCGAAGAGGAAATGCGAAGCATGGAAGCTTCAGCCAGCTCCTTGCAACAGGAGCAGGACAAGGCAGCATTAGGAGAAGTGAGTTCCTCAGGACAAAGGAAGGGAGGAGAAATAAGTATAAAACAGCAGTTCAAAGACATCAAGAGGAGGAGTGAACCAATATAGATTCATCTCTACAATCACCTGCTGAACATGGCTCCTACAAACCAACAAAGGCTCATGTCTGCCTTTGATACCTAGGAGGGGAAAATGGTCATGAGCCATTTCACACCAACAGTACAGCAGCCACAATCAGTTCCAGACTACATCAGGACCAATCTGGAGGTCCTATTAAAAGACATCCACCCAATGGATCAAATAGACCTCCATAAACAGACGGGTGAGATGGTCTATGCCACATTGGCTGATAAGACCCTGGATAACTACAGGCTGCAAGATAGCCTGAACAATATTGCTGCTCAGCTTGAGTTAGAAAGGGCCTCCTCTCAAGCTAAAGATAACAGGATCAGAGCACTGGAAGAAATCATAGTATAGTTTGGGCATGATCCCAAAGATGTTAAAGCAGTGCAAGAAGTCCTCAGGCTAAGGGATGCTGATATGGCAGCAATGAAAAAGAAATTGAAAATCCCACCAACTCTTCACCCACAAACAGAAGAGGTTGCCCAGCAGAGGGAAGAAAAGTATGTAGCTTCCCTATTAATGAAATTATACAAGGAGCTCATTCAAATGCAAGAAAAGCTGCAGGAGTCAGAGGCTACATTGGAAGCAGCATTGCAGCAGAAGGAGGCAGGGAAAACCTCACAGCCACCCCCAGAAACAATAAACCTTGAGGAAACCCCTTAAGACACTGCCCCTCCCAGCCAACAAGTGCAGCAAGAAGCCCCAGATACCTCAGCACCAACCACCTCAGCACCAACAACAGAGCGGGCTGAAAGCCTAGACATGCAGAAGCTGAGGAAAGAAATACAGGTACTGGAGTCCCAGATGTCTGAGCTGAGCCAAGCCCAGGACAGTCTGGCAAAAATAAATGAAAAATATGACAAGTCAAAACAAAATGTCGCTGAAAGAGAGAGGGAGGTAAAGGCCCTCAAGAAGAGGATTGCTGAGCTTGAAAAAGAGCTCACACTGGATAAAGTCACATCGGATCTTAAGAGGGTCATCTGGGGCAACATTGGCCAGTCTATAACAGACCAATGGGAGTATATTGAGGCTATATATGAGCAAATAGCACTCATTGGAAGAGAACGCAAAGAAATGCAGAGGGCAAGGGCATCTCTAGGCAGCATGCCTGAGATTGCCACTAGGATGATAGACGTGCTGAACTACAGGACAAGCTCCCAGCTGGTAAGAATGGGGATTGGAAACAGGACAGAGACCATCTCCCTAATCATAAGAGTCCTGACATTGAGAAACCTGATTCAGACCCTGGAAAGAAGAACCCAGGACATGCAAGCTGATATTAATAAATTTCAGAATAGGTTTATGGGTTTGCAGAACAAGGGGCTCCCTAGCCCATTGGATCCATCAGGAAAATTACTCTCCCATGAGAAGTATGCCAAGAGAGTAAGCAATTTTGCAGCAACACAGATTTCAGAGGCATCTAGTGCATCATCAGAAGCAGGCCCAGTAACAGGGCAGATTCTTTTTGATAGAGTAGACAATCTATTTTTGATTAGGAATGAAATAACACATTTATTTGATGAGCGCCCTCATTTTTATAAATATATAGAGGCTGATGAGACCATGGGTTCAATTTTGAAACATCAGTTGCCTTCATCAGAGACATGGGAAGAGTTGATACGATTACTGTTAAACCAAAGTCAGTAATTGTGATTTTTCCTTTGAAATTATTTTGAATCTCATACACAGCAGGACAGAGACACATCAGCAGGTATGAAGACAGAGGCTGAGGCAACTCAGCACAGGTACTCGGCCACAATAGCAGCATCAGCAGTCACAGGTGACAGGGCCGAGAAGACACAGGAAGTTACAGCTGCATAGACACGTCATTCAGCAGTTATGTCAAGGCACTCAACCGACTCCGTGAGCCCCAAAGGTCAAAATTGCTCTGACATGAGTTAAGAGCCTTTATAATTCATTTAAGATTGTAATAACTTCTCATCTGCAAGCCCTATACGAGTAAAAGAAGATATTTTCCCTCTCAGATGACTCAATGCCTGAGATATTTTGTAATAGACTTCTATATATTTCCCCTCGCATTTGTTAGCAGGGGTTGGACTCTGTATGTAAGAAATCTCTTGATATCTATTCTGTAACTCTTCTATTGTAAATCTTCAGACAACTAATACAAAGGATGATGGGATTTCCAAAGCATTGTGTCTCTTGATGTCTTGCTGGTGTATGGCTGAATGTTGCAGGATTCCTGCGTATTTCATGGCTCAATAAGTTTTTCTTGTTACTCTCTGTTATATGTTTGTTATATTTCATATATCATTCATGTTTTCCATGTATTAAATATCTAAATACCAAGGAAAAAGAATAGTCTCAGGATTTAATCAAAGATTACCCTGAGCTCAATCTAAGCTATTATAAATGTTTTCTTCAGTTATGGTAATGAAAGTGTAATTCTTAATTGCTACCTTTCACACTATATCATCACAGTGATCTACTGTTTTAGGAATTCAGGTAATGCTCCTAAGTAATAGGTCCCTTTCTCACATTCCAGCTCAGTGAAGAATTCTTAACTGCTCTTCCCTAGTTGATTCACACTTCTCCCTCACAATTTACAGTTTGTTTTATGAGATATATACAGGCCCTGTAATTCCAGCTGCACTAAACCAGGATCTCAAGGAAACAACGGCTACAGACCCCATTTCCCAATGGATTAATTCATCTGCAGAGAACACTTCAAAACTATCAGAAAACATCCTCCCAACCAAACACAAAAAACAAACAAACCTTTACTTCATAGCTAGCCTAAAAAACTCCATTAAAACAGTGACAAACCTTACAGAGAGAGCCCTCTCTGATTACAGCTGGGCTAGAAGCTGTAGTCCAAAGATTTGTTAGTGGTTACCCCGGTCGTATTCCCTAGGGAGTCATAGGGAACAGCCTGGGTGTTAACATAAATGGTGACTCCACTGGGGACCTTAAGGAGCTAGAGATGACTGTATATCTACCAGGAACTACACTCAAAATCTGAGCATCAGTCAAGAAACCTTCAAATTGCTCCCATACAAACCATTGTAGCCTTAAGGTAGAGCTGACTCAGATATCCTTTATACCCAATTACAGATACACAGAGTCTTTCAAACTCTTGTCCAGTCCTTGCTATACAAATCTTTCAAATAACTTAGAAGGACTAGCTCAGAAGCTGGCTCCCAAGAAGAGTTTTCGGTACACTAGGGCTAATCCTGATCCCAACCCTCCTACTGTCTTTAAAAATCCTAATACAATCCCCAAACTAATTAAGAACTAGCAAAAACCAGATAATCTTGCTAGCCTTAGTCCAGAGACAGTTCACCCTAACCCCATCTCCACTCCAATTAAAGTACTATTCCGTTCCACCCCTAATTCCCCTAGTTCCCCATCCACATCTTCCTCCCCCACACATATTCCCTTGACAAACACTCTAAATCCCTCCATACGTGTTACCCCTGTGGTACCCATTATTCCTTTTATCCCAGTTTCCCTTGTCAACCCCCAAAATCTTGTGAATATGGCTATGAGGTATGCACCTTTGCAGCTACCTGCCAATCCTGTGGCCTTACCTCAAGATTACCAGGCCAAAATCTCATATTTTGACTCCACTGGCCCTTACTCTACTATTCAGCATGCTAAGAGAATGCAAGATCATTTTGAAAACTATGAGATAGATGGTGAGAGTGTGAGGATGAGAATCTTTGTTCAAATCTTGACAGGTGATGTTCCAACTTGGTTCAAATCACTTCCTGCAAATACCATCACTACCCATGATGAGCTTTACCAATCCTTCACAAACAGATGGGAGAAAAAGAAGGATCCTCTACATATACTTGGTGAATATGACATGATTAAGAGAGGTCCTCAAGAGACAGTTCTGGAATACTGTGCTAGGTTTAACAATGTATATAATGCAATACCCCAAAACCTTAGACCTCCCCCTGATTTGGCCTTATATAAATTTCCAGATGGATTTCACGCGGACATGGCTTACCAAGTAAATGAAAGAGCCCCTCAAACCCTTGAAGAAGCCCAGAAGGTTGTTGTGACAGTTGAGGCAAACTTGATTGCTAAGAGGAACAGGGCTAGATTAGAAAAGAGAGTTTCCTTTAAGGAAGAACCCTCAGCCTTTGACCAAAAATTAGATGCAATAATTTCTGATATGAAGAGGTTGGGTGACAGGGTAGAGTCTGTGGAAGGGAAGTCTTTATGGGAGGCACCACCAAATAACTCTAACAGAAATCCAAACTTTAGGAGGAACAAAAACCCTAGTGGGGGCAAAGCCAACAATGATCCAGAAATAAGACCTCCATTTCAAGAAAACTATGCTAAAACATCCACATCAGATGAGCAAGTGGATGATACTCATATTCACCTAATGGGTCTTGATGATGAGCATCAAGTCTTCCTAAGTCAAGAAGATCATGAAGAAGAAGACAACAAACAATTTCAAACAAAGTCAGGAGAATCATTTGATTTCAAACAAGGCTATGACACAACTGTATATGAAGTCCATAAACAATACAAACTACGAAGCAGGACTGTAAACATAACACAGCTTGAGAAAACTAAGGATAGACTGCAGCCCAAGAGTGCCATAGTAACAGAACCAATGAATGCAACTGATTCACTCACAAAGGAAGTAACTATTGAAGAAGTTACTGAACAAACACTGAACCCACCAGCTACATCATTTGTACATCCCAATCCAAGCAGAAAGCCTCAAGAGGTGATTGAAAAACATAAGCCCCAAGATCAAGAGGAAACCTTACCAAATAAAGAAAGGGGGCTCACCCATAGCACTAAGGTCCAAACTGAGAAACCCTTTGATTTGGAAGCTGAAATTGGTAAACTAAAAATAGCCATCCCTCTTGTAGAGTTAGCCAAGAATGACATCTATAAAGAGCAGATTGAGAAGTCCCTCCAACTCACTCAAAACAAAGATAATGTCAATGTGTTGGATGACACCCCAGAATTACTGTTTGGTCCAGAGGTTGATGGAAAAACAGCAGGCACAGGGATTCTACCCTTTTATGTCAGTTTGCATGTACATGACAAGATACTACACAATGCAATGTTTGATTCAGGTGCCTCTCATAACCTAATGCCAAAGTCAGTCATGGAGAGGCTGAATTTAGATATTACTAGGCCATACAAGGACCTGTTTTCATTTGATTCCAGCCAGGTTAAGTGTCTAGGCCTGATAAAATACTTGTGTGTATCCCTAGTCCAATACCCAAACAAAACAATCTTGATGGACGTTGTTGTTGCTGATATCCCACCCAAGTATGGGATGTGATTGTCAAGATCATGGGGGGCTAAACTTCAAGGGTCCCTTCAATTGGACATGTCATATGCTACCATTACAGTCTTTGGTCAACCCAAGAGATTGTATAGAGAGTCTTTGATGAAATACATGGTCAGCACTACAGAGAAGCCTCAAAACTTCCCCATATATGCTGTCCATTCTGACATAGACTCGTACATCCTTTGCAATGACAATACAGGTAATAGAAACAATGAAGAAACTAAAATAACTAAAACAAATCAGCCTGCCAATCAAGGAAATCCTGACATACAAACACTGGTTGAATCAAAGGATGCAAATATTCAAGAACTCAAAACAAATGATGATGAAACCAGGACACATAAACAGGATCAGAAGTCAAATAAACAAACTGCTCCTCAAGAAACAAAGATGATCCCACCAAGTGAGAAGGTTTTCCTGAAAACCAAACTAAATAAACAACCCATACTCCAACTCACAAATCCAGACCATAGAGACATTATTCAAACCCCCCTAAAAAAGGAAATCCTATGGTTCCTAGAATTTGATGGGTCAATTAACAAATTAGGGGCTGGAGCAGGAGTGTGGGTGCATAACAAACAAAACAACCATGCAAAAGGCAGAGCCTATAGACTAAACTTCAAATGCACCAACAACATGGCTGAGTATGAGGCTCTCCTACTAGGCCTCAAGTTGGTACAATCCATACAAGCCATAAGAGTATCAATCCTAGGGGATTCAGACTTAGTTATCCAACAGGTGAAAGGCAAGTTTGTTACCAATGATAGAAGACTCAGGTCTTATAGGTCTGCTGCCACTGAGCTACTAGAATCTTTCACTGAGTTCCAGATTACCAAAATTCCTAGGGCTCAGAACCTCCATGCTCATAGTATAGCTACGTTTGCAAGTACCTGCAATCTCCCTTTTGAGCCTCATCACTGTTTTACAGCTGAAGGAAAACACAGACCGTCTGTCCCAAACAATATAAAGGACTGGCAGGTGTTTGACAATGACACACAAATCAACAATTTTCTGACTCTACAAGAAGAGTTTTCAGGTCTAAACATAGACACTGAGACAGCAAGTCAATCGCAAATACTTAAGACATAAAATCAACCACAAATACATGGTAAACACAACAACCAAGCAATATCACCCAAAACAGTTGATCAAATGCTACATCCTACAGTGTTCAACCAACACAACATACAAGAAATCCAACAGGTTGAATGTGAGGAGATAGCTGAATATGAAACTGAGGTGATACAATTAAAGGACAATTTTCTTCCAATAGGCTTAGCTCCTTTGGAAGACATTTTTGAGTCCAACGATGTTCCCAATAAACCAAAATTGCAGCCTGTAAAGACCACTATAGAAGAGCATAATCTTGGGACAATTGAACGACCCAAAATCATAAAACTGTCTGTTGCATTACCTCCTGACCAAAAGTCCAAATACATTGACCTTTTCAAGGAGTTTCAAGATGTGTTTGCATGGAGTTATGAGGATCTAAAATCCTATGACACCTCTGTGATACAACACACTATCCCACTAAAGCCAAATCAGAAGCCCTTTAAACGAAAACTTAGGAGAATTAATCCTATGCTCCTCCCAGCAATGGAACAAGAGGTACAAAAAATGTTCAAAGCAGGCATCATAGCACCAATCAGATTTTCTGATTGGATTTCAAATTTGGTCCCTACAAGGAAGAAAACTGGGGAAATTAGACTCTGT
>APFE030790928.1:31331-85885 GCA_000404065.3 Pinus taeda
CGTCAGTACCTTGGAGTCTGCATGCATCAATGGCAGGTTTCTCGCCTTCGACGTCAGTTTTCATCATTGACTTGCGATCTAAGGATTCCATGAAATGTTCGACATCGACTCATTCATTCACATCTCATGGATTGTGCTGGGTACTTTGAGAACCATTGACATTACTAGTGGTCTCTCCCACACTTGTTAACGGTTTACATCATTGACCGGTAATCAAGTGGTTTCTACCATGTTCGACATCGACTCATTCATTCACATGGCTAGAATCGTACCAATTCAGGAACAGAAATGAAGACCCTGGATCTAGTTTCCACCATCCAGGCTGCGAGGAGTTTTGTATTCATTATGTTGTAGACCAATCATAAACAGATGGCTGCGTCCATACTGTGTCTACAAGAGTCTATGATTATGATGTATTATGAAATCATTCTTGTACCAGAATAGTTAGTCCAATAGTTAAAGTTTTGATCTGAGTATGGGAATGCCTACCTCAGTATGATATGATATTTTACATGTATTTTGTGTTGAAAATTGCAGGTTCCAACCGGGCTATCCACAAGATGATCCTCGAAATGATAAAGCACTTCACCTGACTTAACACCCTTATCTATTACAGGCTTCGTACTTTAGGGGGCAATCTGTTACACTGAATTTTGTCACCTTGACTATCTGTAGTTATATGGCCCCATCAATAGCCATATTGTCCTCTTTGTCAAGCCCCATACCTCTGCTCTTCATGTCAAAACTTCAAAAGAGAGAAAGTCACTTGAAAACATGTTTATCTCTGGGTACGCAGGTTCTCTCTACCTTGCCTGCGTGTACGCACCCCAAATACACTGTACCTGTGTATTTATACGCTCTGTATGCTAAAGCTTGGGTGCGTACCCCTGTAAAGGTCAAAAGGCGCAAGTTTCATCTTTAAAAAGTTACTTGTGGTCACTTCTAGAGCCTTCTAGAAGAGTTTTTGACGTGTATTGAGCGCCTCCAGATGGTTCATGCACCCCTATGATAAGAGGAGCTTATCCCATCAAGAGAGGAGCTACCCCATCCAAAAGAGGGAGTATCCCATTGATGTTGGAACTGAATAACCTCTTCTAGAATGCTATAAATACAGGCATTGGGCCAAAGGAGGGGAGGTTGAAAGCTGAACATTCTAAAGGGTAAATGCTGCTGGAATTAGGACTTCCATTGTTGACTTGTGAGGAGAGATCACTATCCTTCCTTGTTGCCATAGTGGGAGTGGGTGAGCTTGTCAAAGTAGAGGAAATCTCTTGCTGGACCCTGGAAGGAGCTTGCACAACACCAAGGCTCAGGTTGTAATGGTTCCTTTTGATTATTTAATACAAATAAGTCCATTCTTCTCAATGATTTGTTCTTAATGAATTATTTCATGTACTCCTTGGTCAATATGATAAACATGCTTTATTTTATGATGAATATTCAGATGCTATGTAATCGTTTGCTTTGTTAGTGTATGCAGGTCTGAAAGTGAAGGAGGAGCTCATCTGGATCAGCAAGGCTGGACTGCTACAACAAGCGTGGGACCTAAGGTAAGATCGAAAACATTTGAATTCTCGTAGAATGATGTTTATCTAGAGAAGGATAGCTCTTGTTTGGTTTGTTTGTCATTAGAGAGTCTTAGACTCCTAGGAAGGTTGGATTTGTCCGCAAATATAACCCATTCCGTGTGACACTAGAACCAACTCACCCCATGGTTCATTGAACCATTCCCTTGGTATCCCCTTGGTTCTGTCAAAAGTCCCTTTCCGGTTCTTTTTAAGGAAGAAAGTCCATGCTTTCTCCTTGAAGTGCAGGCCTTTGTGATGTTTTTCACCTATCATTAGGAGATCTAAAGCTTGGGAAAGGTGTTCCTGTGTCATAGGAATAATAACATCTCCTACCCTTGTTTGGTCCTGGTTGTAATTGTTTATGAATTCCCTGGTTATCTCCTCACCATCGCCATCAAACTTTTGCAAAAATCCTATCAATCCTACTTGGTAAAGTTTCTCTATGGTTTCCTTTTTCCAGCTCTCTATTTGAAATTTGGGCTCTATTCTTACTGACATTGTCTTTTAAAACCATTGGATATATGCTTCTGTCGTCATTAATTTCATATTAACAATAACAATTTACAGCTACTGCTCTTTTCAAAATTAGATTCCGAAATCAAAGAAGCTTACCTGCTCTTCTGCAACAATTTTAATTCAATTTTCTTGGCCTCTGTTTACCCTTTCTCTGCAGCAACACAATTTTAAATCCCATGTCCAAACAGTCAAGAACCTTTATATCTCTTTCAACATACTAAACTCTGTCTGGAAAACAAAATGCATAAGAAAACAATATATTCATGATGGAATTTGGTTTTCTTAATGTAATTTTTAGGCAACATTCTTATAATGCTCCATATATGCCTAACACCCTGCACTGTATATATAAAAAAAAACACTAAAAATAAGCAGCGCATTTCCTCAAATGGCTCGGCCTTTTGGCAATCTTTGTTATACCATACATACTTATATGACCAATCGCCTGCAGCAACCACAAAAATCACAGTATACGTGTTTGTTCACATTACATATTGCTCTCATTCAAAAGAATGCAATGTATCTACCATACAAACAATAAAATCGACCATATAAATGTATCGGCCATACAAACAATAGAAAACGAAATCGGCCATACAAACACATCCAAAAACTGCATCCTCGGCTCTAGAAAATAATACTCTGCCTCCTCTACTATAAAAACTCTATCTGGACTTGCAAAAATACGCTTATGAGCCTATGCTAATGATGTGTTTTGCATGCAACAAGATATGGATAGATTGTTGCACTATTTACATAACTTTCCTGTCGTAATTTATGAAACTACACTAATGAATCTTATTGCCTAGCCATGTATTCATTAATACTGCTGTCATCTGACCCTTAGAGTTATTAATTTATGGAGTTGATGGCGTGGTTTCGGTGTTTTTACCTGGCTATTGACGAGCTCTGAGGAGTGTTAAATGGCGCTCCAAATCCCTGTAGCTGCGTTTTGCTGACTGGTGGCAAGAACAGATGCGTTGATCATTAAATAATAGGCAATGTTTGAATACGACTCATCATTTGCGAGCTAAGCAAATCATATCATTATCTGAGTTATCCCGAGATTCCAATGGTCAACTCGCGTTGCATTCAAGACGTTTTCCTTCTTGTTTCTCCACAAATATGCTTTTAGTTTTCCACTTGCTTTGGCTTCCAACTATACAACGTTCAACAACGTTTTGAGCTATTCAGCGATGATGGAATTGTTTTAAACAGGTGCAGGAGACCGTCGATCATTTCATGACCATTTTCGTGGTTGTACCGTGCACTTGGCTTGTAAAATTCTCATTGGCTGCTGCAAATCATGGTAGTCCTGTTGACCAGTCGCCCAACGGTGTCATGAGGATGGCTGAGTTTTTTGTATGATTAAATGTAAGTGCATGTCCTCTTATGCAACTCACAGTGCAACGATTGACGATCTCCATGCCACGCTATTCATCTCGTACACGTGTGGTAGCCTGTGTTATGTATGCATTGGGTTTGTGCTGGGCTGGACTGTCATTTCACTCATAACCTCCCCCGCCTTCCTTACAACGTTATGATTTTATTTAGTGTCGTATGATGGCATAACACTCATATGCAATAAACTTACCTGTCGCTTCGTTCCATCAACCATAGCATGTATATGCAATAAACTTTGATCATGGTGCGAATATGCAACAAACATTTGCAGCGTATAGACTTGACTTTATTTCATATTGTTTTGCATGCTTTTATTACCTTATTCCATTATTGCATATTTCCTTGTTTCGCATTACATATTGCATATATGTATTCAAAATTTTATTTCAACTTAACAAAAACTAAAAATTTCCTAAGAAAAATTTGAATTTTCAAGCACAAAGTGACTATACGTATACTTCTTTGGATGATGTCTGTACAAGTGGGATGAAATCAGTTGATAAAATGTTGTAGATAGATTGAAAAGTACTGTTTATTGCTGCTTCTTGTTCTGCATGCTCTGGTTCTTGAATCGCTAACCGTCGTTCAAGTCCCTCTGCAATGACTTTATGATTCAGGTCCCAACTATTATGCACATGTTTATGAAATATGTACATTTTGATGTTGATATTTCAGGTCCCTCTGCTATGTTTGTTTAGGTCCCAACTGTTAACAATACAAGTTTCATTTGTACTTCAGCTGCACAACTAAAGTTTTTGTGCAATCCTCCCCCTTGTTTGAGATGTGACTTGTCCACAACTCAGATGTGTGTGGAGGATATCCTGGAATGAATGTTGTGGGAACTGTAGAACAAGAAAAAGGAATTCATAGAGTCCAAGTTGCCTTGGTTTTCCCTATGAATTCGTGTTTGCTTGGTGCTAGTTTCCTGGTTTTCACTAGCAAACAATTTATTTTTATTATTTTTATTATTATTTATTTATTTATTTTAAATTTTTATTTTGCTACAGCACTGGAAGATGGCTGAGTTTGTTTTTCCACGATTTCCAGTTCTGTTTCTTCTACCAGTTGTTTCATAAATGCTTCCTTGCTAATAGGCCTGTTATAAACTTTGAGCCTATGTCTGTTTACCAAAAGTGATGTGGATTCCTGGTCAATTCTCCTGATCTTGACTGCTCCATTGTCAAAGATTTCTTTGATTTCATATGGGCCTAGCCAGTGTGTTGTGAATTTGGCTTTGAAATATTTGAATTTGGAGTCGAACAGTAGTGCCCAGTCTCCCTTGTGGAATGTCTTGTTTCTGATAAATTTGTCGTGCCACTTCATTCTTTGGTGTTGTACCAGTGTGGTATGTTCTATGGCCTACTGATGATGCTCATCTAGTCGATTTAATTCCATGATCCGTTTTTGTTGTGCTTCAGACAGGTCCAGTCCTAGTTCGGCTGCTAGTTTGTATGTGTGTATCTGAAACTCTATGGGAAGTAAGACCTCTTTTCCATATACCAAATGGTATGGGCTAAAGCCAGTTGTATTTTTCCATGTGATTCTATAGGCCCATAGTGCATCCCTTACTTTTTTAGACCAATCTTTTCTGTTCATCTGTACTGTTTTGGTCATGATATTTTCTAGGACTTTATTTGTTGATTTGCCCTGCCCATTGCTTGAGGATGATATGGTGTAAACTTCCTGTGCTTGATCTTGTATTTCTCTGTAAGATCTTGTACAAGCTTTGAAGTAAATTGTGCTCCTTGATCTGTTACAATTTGTCTGGCTACTCCATATATTAAAAATATTTCTTCAAAAAGAAAGGTGAACACTATATTTTCTGTTGCTTTAGTGACTGCCTTTGCCTCCACCCATTTGTTAACATAATATGTACATACTAAGATGTACCTCTTACCATTTAATGGTGGATTGATAGGTCCGAAAAAATCTAGAGCCCATTGCTGAAATGGTTCTATGAGGACTTGTGGTTTGAGCGGCATCTCCTCTAATACTATTGGTCTCCCCGTTCTTTGGCATTTGTCACATTACTTGACATATGCCTTGGAGGCTTTGAGGATGGCTGGCTAGTAGTAGCCTAATTGCAGCACCTTGTAGGTTGTTCGTTTGTCTCCAAAATGACCACCACATGGTTCATCATGACATGTTTTCAGGATGTCTAATATTTCATCTTCTCTCACACATTTTCTGATTATCAAATCTGAACCAGTATAAAACAAATCACCATTTACCCAACTATACCTAG
The DNA here is from genome assembly GCA_000404065.3 of Pinus taeda. Lineage (NCBI taxonomy): Eukaryota > Viridiplantae > Streptophyta > Pinopsida > Pinales > Pinaceae > Pinus > Pinus taeda. The sequence goes on from APFE030790928.1 coordinate 37,065, forward strand.
AGCTTTCTCTAACAATTTTTCGTTTTTGTTTCTTGGAGAATTGTGTTGGAAACTTCCTAGAAGATAAATAATTTGCTATGTCTGTGAACCATGGTGTTTTTACTGTTATTGCAAACAGGTGTTCATCTGGAAAGTTGTCTACAACTGGATTTGATCGTTGGATGAATGTATGCAGGACAGAAAGTCAGCCACTTGATTTTCTTTACCTGGCCGGTCTTTTATGGTAATGTTAAATTCTTGCATTAACAGTAACCATCTTGTTATTCTCCCATTGGTGATGGGTTTATTCATCAAATATTTTATTGTTAAATGATCTGTATGAATAAAAACTTGATAGCATGTTATATAGTGCCTGAATTTGTTTACCGCATGTACTACATCTAACATTTCTTTTTCTATGACTGTATAGTTCAATTTTGCAGGTGTTAAGTTCTTACTTATGAAGTATATTGCATAATTGAACAGATTCTCTTTCTGCCCAAGTGAGGCACATATCGCAGTATCAGATGCATCAGTTGATATATGAAATGGCAAAGACCAGTTTGGCCTGGGGAGAATGGGTGCAACTGATAGTTTTTCTTTTAATATCTGAAATGCATTTTGACAACTATTTGTCCATTGAAATTCAACATCTCTTGCTAATAGTTTGAATAGAGGTTGGTCTATTTTACTAAAGTTTTCAATGAATCGTCTATAGTAGCGTGCATAGCCCAAGAAACTTCTTACCTCTTTTTGTGTTGTAGGTGGCATTAAGTTAAAGAGGACTTGGATTTTTGCTGCATCCACCTTAATTCATGAAGCAGAAATATGGTGTCCCAAAACTATACCTTCTGTCAACATCATATAGCATTTTTCATTGCTTAATGACAAATTTGTTTCTATACATCATTTCAAGACTTTCTCAAGATTGTTGAGGCAATCATTATATGTGTTTCCATAAACTGTGAAGTCATCCATATAAACCTCTACACATTCGTGTACTAGATCAGCAAATATTGCAAGCACTGCTCTTTGGAAAGTTGCAGGTGCATTCCCCATGGGCAAGTGAATGTTGTTTTGTCTTGGTCTTCTGTTGCTATTCTAATCTAGTTGTACCCACTAAACCCATCTAGGAAGGAGAAAAAATTCTTTCCAGCTAATGAGTCTAGAACCTAGTTAATGAATGGTAGGGGAAAATGATCTTTTAATGTGGCTTTGTTTAATTCCCGATAGTCTACACATACCCTCCATTTTCCATTTTTCTTTGGTACTATTACCAATGGAGAAACCCATTGACTATCTGAAATAGGATAGATGAATCCAACATTTAATAATTTTTGCAGTTCTTCCTTCACTATTTCTTTCATCATGGGATTCATTCGTCTTTGAGGTTGCCTAACTGGTTTGATTTGATCATCGGTATAGATGTGGTGGATACATGTGTTAGGATGGATTCCTTGCATGTTAGTATAATCCCAGGTAAAAGCTTTTGAATATTTTTGTAATAACGCAATTACCTCTTGTTCTTGTGCTGATTGCAACTGGTTTCCAATGTTCAAATGTTTTCTAGGATATATCTCAAGTGTTTTTGTTGTTGGATTGGAGATTGTGTTTATAGGAAAGATGTCTATATAGAAGTTTGAACAGTACAAGTTTCCTAAAAACATTGATTCAAAAGATTACTTGCAGCTTCATATTGAACCTCTCTAAGCTGCTCGAAAATGTTTGGTTCTGAGATGAAAAGATCCATTAAGTCTTCATTCTCCTCTTCTTCTCTAAGGTCAAAGAATTGATTTATACTTAAAACTGATTCAGTTTGTTGATGTTCTTGAGTTTCAAGTATTGATTCTAAAGAAGATGATTGTGCAGGTGAATAAAGAGCAATGTGTTTTCTTTCATCTCCATGTGAAATAATCATGCTTCTGGATCTGCATCCTATAAAGGCATCACCTGTGGCTAGCCATGGTCTACCTAAGATTAGAGGATGTCCCCCCAAGTTTGTTTTTGGTTGCAAGATAAGGAAGTCAACAGGATACTCCCATGAATCCAAAGAGACTATGATATCTTCTAGTATTCCTTCTAGAACAACCATAGATCTATCTGCTAATTCTAGAATTGTAGAAGCTGATCTAATGTTGTTTAAATGCAGATTTTTCATTGTCTCCATAGCCATTACATTTATAGCTACTCCCAAGTCTATTAATGTATTTGGTACGGAGAATTTTTTTATTGAGATAGTAACCATAGGGATACCAGGATCAATATACTTCTCTATAATGGTTTGTGTTGACATGAGGCTTGCTAATTTGCTAATGACTTGGACTGTAGTAGGATCCTTCTTCTTTTTACCAGTGTTCTTAATGCATAATTCCTTTATTGTTTTAGCATATATTGGTATTTCTTTAATTGCCTTCAATAAAGGAATTTTTAGATAAGCATTTTTCAATTCATCTAAAATATCAAATTCAGGAAGGGTCATTTCTTTTTGTTGTTCTACTAACCTCTCATGATAAGGTGGTGTTTCAGTTATAATGGTTTTCCTTTTCTAAATTTGTGTTTCGGATTGTGATGTTTCAGGTGATTCCCCTTGTTCAATTGGCTCTTCTATGATTGGTGGATAATCATTTTTAAGCACCTTTCCAGACCTTAAATGGACATCATTTAGAGGAAATATAGAATATGTTGGAAAATATGCTGCTTCCTCTACAGTATATGCAGACTTATCCACTTTATTGTTTGGATTTTCCACTAGTTGGGCTGGTAATTGAGTTGGTCTGGGTTGGTTTGAGGGTAGCTATAACTATTGTGGTTGAGTCAACAACGGTGGAGGATTCTGCTGCGGAAATGGCATGGATTGTGGATATGTAGAATTTTGTTGCAGAAATGGCATGGATTGTGGATATTGTGGATATGGAAATGGTTGTTGATATTGTTGCTGGTATTTTTGTTGATACTATTGAGGTGGCTGGTTTCCATAACCATATCCTCTCCATCCTTGTGCAGGTTGGTGTGGATATCGTTATGGAGGCCAAGCTTTCCATGGCATTGGAGGGTTCCAAAGATTTTGAGGCGGATAGGGATAGTTTTGTTGAGGGAATTGTTGTAGATTTTGTTGAGGCATCCTAGGTTGCCATGGTCTTCGTGGTGCTACATAATAGAAACCTTCTATTCCTTGCACTTCTTATATTGAGTTCATTTTCAATTCTTTCAATCTTAGACAGTTTTCAGTTGAATGATTTTCTATACAAAGACCACATACTTGAATACTATCCAAAGGACATTCTCTTAATGGATGTTTCTTTTTACATTTGGAACAAAAAATTGCTAGAGCTTGTTCTTGTTGTTCCTTCTTATTTTCCTTTAGAACATCTACTTGTATTCCCAATGTACTTAAGAGGTCAGTTTTGAAGTTTTCCAATAAGCTTCCTATATCTGCTCTTGTTGTCCCTCCTGCTGCTGACTTTGATGCTTTTGAACTGGTTTCTCTCTTTCCAGTTTTTGATCTTCCTCTAGAATATTTTTGACGTAATTCAACAATTTCTTCGAATGGTAGGTTTGAAATATCTCCTTTACCCATCACATTCAAAATGTCAAGGTATTCATCTCTTACACCCTTGAGAAAGATTGTTCGAATGGTTTCTTGATTTAGAGAGTGTTGTTTAGATTTTTGTTGATTATATGCAAATATTTCCAAATATTCTTCTAAACTTTCATCTTCTTGTTGTGTCAGTCTGAAAACATCCTCCTTTGAGTCCCTAGATCTACAATAAGCTTGATATTTTTTAAGGAAGACTGATCTCATCTCATTCCAAGAAGTTATTGTTTGTTCTCCTAAACCCATGAACCATTTTAAAGCTCTTTATTTTAATGTAGCAGGAAAAAGACGAAGTTTGTGTATGTCATCAGTGTATCCATATGTTCTACATAGAATATAAAATTCAAACATGAAAGCATCAGGATCTTCCATTGACATTCCATAAAAATTTGGTAATACAAAAGGTGGCATATTTTTCATTTTCACCTCTTCTCCTAATATTACACTTGTATCCAATATTGGAAAGCCAAAGGTAGTTTCTTGATCATCACCATCTTCTTGTCTTTTCTGATCATTTTATGTCTTTCTATCATTTTCTCATTTTGCCTCTTCCTCTCTTTGTCTTCTCCATTCTCTTTGTTGTATCTCATATTCAATTCATTGTTCAGGAGTGAGAACAATAGATCCATGTCCCTCTTCTGCCATTGGTTTAGTTGTTTCAATTTTAAGTGGAGATTCAAGTTGTTTAAAGACAGGTTGATTTATAGATGCAAAGACAGGTTATTTTTCTTTAATAGTTTCCTTTTGTTTTCTTGAAGTTGATTGTTGTTTTCGTTTTGCTTCCCAAGCTAACAAAGTTTGCCTCTCAATTAAAGTTAAGATTTGTCCAGTTCTTTGTTTTTCTTCCAATTCCTCAACTGTTGGATTACCAGTAACTGGGGTTTTCGATGATCCTATCTCTACTTGTCAGGGGGTTTTTAACAAATCTACCTTGAGGATCTCTATATCTAGGCATAAAGAAACATAACTAAAAGGAATGTAACTAATGTTTTTGGTTTTTTTTAGGAAAGTTTGAAAGTTATCTTCCTATTGACTATGCCGATATTTGCCTCCTCGGCAACGGCGCCAAAATGTTCAGCTAATTTGTTTACCGAAATTAACACAAATATTTCTTATCAATCTGGGTTGGTAATACTTTGAGGCAAGTTCACTATGTGTGAATATAAGATGTAATCAAACCTTTAAATATAAGTTTTTCAAAAACTAAAGAAATACATATTCCAATCCCAATTCAATTGGTGTGAAAAGAGGGAAAACACTGAAATGGTTCTTAAGTTAAGAAGTCCAATTCTGCCTCAATTACTACTTAATGAATCAGAGATTGAAACTAATAACTTAAGATGGATAATTTATTAATTAAAGAAGGATCCTAATTTAAGAGACACATGATATGTTTCATCATAATTCATTCACCTCAATGCCAAAAGTACATAAGAAAACTACTTGCATGCAATCAAAGGAAACTAGTTATAATTCACCAAGTTAATAGAAGGAGTGCTCAACTTGAGCACTTTGTTTTCCAACTTAATAAAATGATGAATAAGCTAAGATCTAATGAAATAAATCACCATACATTAGCCATAAATCAACCTGAAATAAAGCATGGAAACTAGTTCTACAATAACCAGATTACACGAAATAAAACTAGTTTAAACAAGGAAGTGTACTTAGCTTGGAATGGGGGCCCTCTACCCTTGATTTGCACACTTAGAAGAGTGATATCAGAAGCTTCAAATTCAGTTACACATTAATATCATTGAAAAGAAAAATAATAATAGAACAAGTCTTCAAATTAGTTTTCCAATCCAAAAGTGTCTCAGCATAAAAGTATAAAAAGTCAATACATAAGCCATCAAAGTCTTGGCTTTTAAATAGAAGTCTCATGAAACAAATTGATCTATAATAATTAAAACAAACCCATCTACTCTTATCCATCTATCTAAGTTGAATTCATCAATCCCATCCCAAGAGATATGGTCAATCCCATAGAATCTCAAAACTACCCTATTTCTATGGGATTTCTCAATGACTAGTCATGATTGACTAGCACTAAATGGGCCTAGTAAATCTTGTTCCGTTCGAAGTAAGAATAGCTGGCTTAGTCCTAGTTCCCAAGCTATCCATCCATGCATCCAATTGGTGCCCAAGTGTCCTGCAACCATATCAACCATATAGCTATTACGGGAATTTCTGAATCTGTCAATTTTTGCACTTAAAACCAAATTTTCACAAAAGGTTTAGAATTTAAAAACTTAAAATTAAATACCTGAATGGATATGAAATACATCAAAATGGGATGGATAAAATGAAGAATGGATGGAAAATTGATGGATTAGTAAGTTTCTTAGAACAAAAACAAGACCAAAACTGAGGGCCAACAATAATTTGGCCCATGGTATTTGGCCCATTGGGGTCACCTAAATAAACCCTGTTTTTTGAGTGTTAAGTAAGTATAAAGAGGTTTATGGAGTAAATATAAAACGACTATTTATTTACATTATTTCTTGTTTATTTATATTTATATTTATTTATCATATCTCTTTTATTTACCATGGTATTTGGCCCATAGCCTTGATATATAATTAGATATTGATTTCTAATCCTAGTCGATATATTTATTTATTTATTTATCATATGCTTTATACCTCTTTTATATTTATTTATTGTAGAATTTTTGAATAATATAACACTTATTCACAAAGATTATCCTGATTATACACTATTTGCGGAACGCATGCATAATACATAACCTCCTCTACCATTGATCATCAATTTGCGAAATAAAAAAAACAATCGCATGCACACATTGAAACATCAATCACACATATCAACATATTATGTAATGGGGAAAGCATACAGCTAAAAACCCCCAAATATCTATATAATATAGTGATAGAGAACATGTAACAATACATAGTACAATACTCCTCACAAGTACTCAGTACTATCTCCATATGCTATACACAAACTAGCTCAGATCTGAACAAGTCACGGGTTCAAATCTCCTTCACTGTTTCTCTGCCTCTACTGTGCAATCCATGTTGAGAATAGATTAGATAAAAGTTTGAACTCCCTTGCCTTGTATTGCACAATCCTCATTGGTAATCTCAATCAATTATTGTGCAAATCTCATGCACAACTATAGTCACAACTGATAGTAGTCTCACCCTTTCACCCACCTCTAACACTTGTCTCCACTGAACTGTCCATGCACTGAGTTAATTGATGTATTCTTTAGTTGATTTATGAGTTAATAATTAGTGAATTAATTAATAATTAATTCACACCACTCATCACTAGTGTATTTGGCAGTTAGACTAAATACAACTAGTTCAACTAAGTCAAACTGAACACAACTCCATCAACTCCTCAATCAACTCCACCAAACTCAATCACTTGAGTTCTAACTAAAGTCCATCATGCAGTAGCTCAACTAACCCATACGACAAGCGTATTTCCTTCTGGCAGTGGCATGTGCCACATCCGTAGCTCGAACTTAAGTGCTGCAAGAGGATAAGATAATGTTTATAGTCCAAATATTATTAAGAGCTAATAATATTCGACTGTTCTATTTTTTGACTGGCAGTCTAAAAATAGACTCCGCCCATTTGTCTAAAAGTAGAGGTCCATATGTTTTTACCAACATGACCAATCATCCATAAATAGCATCCTACAACTCATAGACCATGATCCATATGTCTAAAAATAGACATAGTCTAAAAATAGACTTTGCACCAAAAATAGCCTGCGGGCCCACTTAGTGAAGGCGACTTATTTTCACTGAGCTCCATCATCTTGTTACATTTTCAACACTTCCTCTCAACAAGATATGGATTATCGGCAACCATTATCCTACCTCTGTGGTATTCAAATTTTCTCCTGGTGAGCACCTTCGTCAAGATATCAACATTCTGATCCTCCGTGGGAATGTATGAAAGTAACATGATTCTCTGCTGCACAAAATCTCTGATATGATGGTACCTGATGTCGATGTTCTAGGATCTATCATGAAATACTGGATTAGTTGAGAGTTTAATGCAACTCTGGTTATCACAATAAATCACAGTAGGCTCCAAGTGTGACCTGAACAACCCGACCATGATCTTCCTCATCCATATAGCCTCGCATGCAGCCAAGCTTGTTGCCATATACTCAGCCTCTAATGAACTGAGTGCCACAGATCTCTGCTTCCTGCTGTACCAAGAAACTGCTGTCAACCTGATACTGAAGATCCCTCCAGATGTGCTCTTTCTATCCGTTGGGCTCCCTGCCCAATCTGCATCCGTGAAGCCACATAGCTTCACCTCATCCTCTTGTCTGTACCACAATCCATATCCCAATGTGCCTATGAGATAACGTAATACATGCTTGTCTGCGTTCCAGAAGAGCTTGGTTGGCTTAACCATAGCTTGTGAAAGCTGGTTAACAACATATCATATATCGAGTCATGTATTGACCAGATACCTAAGTGACCCCACCAACTGTCGATAAACAGTGGCATCCACTACCTTTGCTGAAGTAGCATCCTCCTTCCTCCAACCTCTAGGAAGAGGAGTATCAACTGGCTTACAGCCATGCATGTTGGACTTCTCCAGTACCTCCCGAGCATAATTACCCTCGACCACAATCTGGTATAGGTTAGGATCCGCCTCACTCTTGGAGAATACAAGTCTGGTGAAATAAGTGTCTATCCGTGTGTACCAAGCACGAGGTGCTTGTTTCAACCGATACAACGCTCTCTTGAGCCTGCAAACATGTGACTCACTGCTGAAGATCTCGAAACCTTCGGGATGCTCTATTTACACCTCCTCCTCAATGCCTCCGTTGAGGAACACAGTCTTCACATCCATCTAATGGATGTGCCACCCCATCTGCGCTGAGAGAGAAAGAATCGTCCGTATGGAAGAATACCTTGCGATAGGTACAAAGGTCTCCTCATAATCGATCCCCTCTATCTGTGAGAAGCCTCGGGAAACAAATCTTGCCTTGTACTTCTCCACACTCCCGTCAGCTACCTGCTTCACTTTGTAGATCCATCTCAAACCCACCACTGATTTCCCCTCTGATCTTGGGACAATCGCCCATGCACTATTTCTGACAATCGAATCATACTCTTCCAACATGGCATCTACCCATGCGGGATCCTTCAAAGCTTCCTCGAAAAAGGATGGCTCAGTCACGACACATTTTCTGACAAGAGCCATGTATCCAGTGTACCGATCAAGTGACTGTCCCTATCTGCGATATGTTGTAGGTGGTCCTACAAACTTCTCTGCATCTTGAGCCAATTGCTTAGCTTCTGTAGTGCACTTTTGCCCTCTGATGGTTGGTGCTGCATGAGTGGTCTCTTCCACTCCATGAACTTCATCTTGTAGCTGATCCACATCCTGAAGCTCATCCTTAGGAACTAATAGCTCCTCATCTGCATGCAAGTGTGGCTCCCTCTCAAGTGAACACTTCATGGCTTTCTCCTCCTGAAATTTGATATCCTGTCACACAACATTCTTGCAACTGTCTGGAAAATACACATGATAGTTGTGGGGCGTCTCAATGTACCCTACAAATATAGTTGCAGTCGACTCCAGCTTCTTCCTAGCATCCTTTGTCAAATGCATCTAAACAGGAGAACCAAAAATCCTCAAATGGGAAATATCAGGCCTCTTACCAGAATAAGCCTCCTCGGGTGTACTCATGCCAAGTATCTTGTGAGGACAATGGTTCTGCACATATACTATAGTATTGCATGCCTCTGCCCACAAGTGAAGGGGTAGACCCTGATCATGCAACATCACCCGTGCAACACCTACGATCGTCATGTTCTTCCGCTCAACAACCCCGTTCTACTGTGGGTTATGGGGAGCTATGAGCTCTCTTCAAATCCCTTATGTGCTGCAGAAGTCCTTGAACTTTCCAGAGATGAATTCACCACCATTATCACTCCTAAGATCCTTCACCTTCTTCCTCAATTCCTTCTCGACTAGTGCTTTGAACTAATAGAACTTTTAGTATGTCTCGCTCTTCTTCTACATGAAGAAGATCCAACACTTTCGAGAGAAATCATTAACAAAGATCACATAGTACTTGTGCTTTGCTGTCGAAGCTACTGAGAAAGGTCCACAGACATCTGTGTGAATTCTCTAAAGGATTGTCGTGGCGCAACTATCCTTCTCATGAAAGGTGTCTTTCACAAATTTTCCCAAAGTACACCCCTTGCACTGATCTGACTGTGAAAGAGTGCCTTTAGGAAGCCTAGTAGAAATATTCTACAGTATCTTCAAAGCTCCATGGTGAAGGTGGCCCAATCTCCAGTGCCACAGCTCACCATCATCCTGGTTCACCACTCCTTCTACCTTGCATGCCATTGTTGCGTAGCCATCTACATGCAATTGATAAAGGTTCTTGACTCGAACCCCTATCTTCCGAGTTTCTCCAGTTGTCTTACTGCATAGGAAAGCCTTTCCCTCTCTGAAGACAACATCATATCCCTTGTCTTCTAACATCACCACAGAGATAAGGTTTTTCTTCAATCCTGGAACATGCATCACTTCCTTCAATATGAAGGGTTTACCAGACTCCCTCTCAAAGGAAATGGTATCGATATCGGTCGCACTGTATCTACCATCATCACCCATCTTGATGTGCACTCCAAGATCTTTCTCATCCAGATCAGAAAACAAATCTCGATCTCCTGTCATGTGAAAAGACGCATCACTGTCCAAGAATCATACTGATCCCATCACACTTGATACCAAGCATGCGATCAACAAAAAATCGAGCTCAAACTACGAGGCTAAGGCATTTACCGTTGCAAATACAACAACTTGCTTATTTTTCTTCTTCTGCGGACAATTTGTGGCATAATTTCCATGCTGGTGACAGTGAAAGCACTTCACCTTGGACATATCCTGCTTCTTTCCTTCCGCACCGGAATGAGAAGCTTTCTTGTTCTTCCCCTTCTTTTCTTTGGCAGCCAAAGTGCAATTTTCTTCATCAAATGCCTTTGATGAAGATTCGTCCCTGGTATTCTGCTTGATCTCCTCTTGCACAAGATCAGACCAAAGTCTCTCCCATCCTGGCAATTTCTCCCGACCATTGACAAAGTCCTAATAGGAATGCCAACTCTTCGGAAGACCAAGGAGAGCCGATCTCACCAAGTTCTCATCATCGACAGTCACCCCCACACTTCCCAGCTCATCTCGACATTGGGTGAACTTCGTGAGATACTTGGGCATACTGTCTCCTTTCTCACACTTAATGTTTCTGAGTTTATCCTTGAGCGCCAACTTCCTTTGGTCACTCTTGCTTTGGAATAAATCTGTCAACGCTTTCCACATCAAGTATGGAGAAGCCTTTCCATGCAGGATGGATACAATGTGATCCTTCACGCCCTCCAACAGAATCCTTCGACACTTTGCTATCTTCTTTTACCAAGCCTCAACTTGAGTAGCATCAGTAGGCTTTGGGACTTCAGCATCTATGAACTCCTTCAACCCATTTTCATCTAACGCCGCTTCCATCCTATCTTTCCATGCAATATAATTCAAGCTGCCTTCAAGGGCATACTCCAAACGCAATCCGTTGAAAGACATTTCAACTTCGACACCAAGAAAACACTGTTGCAAATTCGAATTCTGCCAGCTCAAAACTCAACCGCTTCTGATCTAAAATTCGTGAGAACAAAGTATTTCTCGTACAGAGATTGACCATATGGGCATTTACCAGATATCTCACCTTCCAAAAGAAGGATGAATCTAGAGGCTACCTAGCCTGATTACAGACTCTGCCTGAAGAAATAAAATGTAATCACTTTCTGAATAATAGATCTGATGACCAACTTTGCTCTAATACCATGTAGAAATTTTGAATAATATAACACTTATTCCCAGAGATTATCCTAATTATATACTATTTGTGGAATGCATGCATAATACATAACCTCCTCTACCATTGATCATCAATTTCCGGAATTAAAAAAAACAACCGCATGCGCACATTGAAACATCAATCACACATATCAACATAGTATGTAATGGGGAAAGCCTACAGCTAAAAACCCCAAAATATCTATATATTATAATGATAGAGAACATGTAACAATACATAGTACAATACTCCTCACAAGTACTCAGTACTATCTCCACATGCTATACATAAATTAGCTCAGATCTGAACAAGTCATGGGTTCAAATCTCCTCCACTGTTTGCCTGCCTCTATGCAATCCAAGTTGAGAATAGATCAGATCCAAGTTTGAATGCCCTTGGCTTGTACTAGGAAATCTTCATTGGCAATCTCAATCAATGATTGTGCAAATCTCATGCACAGCTATAGTCACAACTGATAGTAGTCTCACCCTTTCACCCACCTCTAACACTTGTCTCCATTGAACTGTCCATGCACTGAGTTAACTGATGTATCCTTTAGTTGATTTATGAGTTAATAATTAATGAATTAATTAATAATTAATTCACTCCTCTCATCACTAGTGTATTTGGCAGTTAGACTAAATACAACTAGTTCAAATAAGTCAAACTGAACACAACTCCATCAACTCCTCAATCAACTCCACCAAACTCAATCACTTGAGTTCTAACTGAAGCGTATTTCCTTCTGGCAGTTGCATGTGCCACATCCGTAGCTCGAACTGAAGTGCTCCAAGAGGATAGGATAATGTTTATAATCCAAATACTATTAAGAGCTAATAATATTCGACTGTTCTATTTTTTGACTGGCAATCTAAAAATAGACTCCGCCCATTTGTCTAAAAATATAGTTCCATTTATTTTTACCAACATGACCAATCATCCATAAATAGCATCCTGCAACTCATAGACCATGATCCATATGTCTAAAAATAGACTTTGCGCCAAAAATAGCCTGCTGGCCCACTTAGTGAAGGCGACTTCTTTTCACTAACCTCCATCATCTTGTTGTAGTTTCAACATTTATTTACCATACCTCTTTTTTAAATATGGTATTTGGCCCATGATATTAATAATTATTTGTTCCATAGTATTTGGCTCATAAGCTTCACCTAAATAAAACATATCTTTTGAGTTTTCATATATATAAATAGTTTATGGAATAAATATAAAAAGAGGTCTTATTTATTTATGTACCTCTAGATTTTTTATATTTTTATTTATTTACCATACCTATGGAGTAAATATAAATAAAGTTTTATATATTTACCATACCTCTAGATTATTTATAGTTTTATTTATTTACAATACATCTTTTATACTGTATTTATACATACTCATAATTATATTGATTTTTAAATATGGCCTAAATTAGATTAAAAATGTTAAATGTTAAACATTACGTTTACATTTACATTTAGGTTTACTTTACATTTTGTGTTTACTTTTTATGTCAGATCTACCCCCATACTATAGAGAGCCTCTCTGTGCAATCAATCTAATTATTATTATCTACAAACAAAATATAAATATAAAATAGAAAGAGGTTTACAAACACTCATAAAAGAGGTATGGTAAATCAATATAAATATAAATATAAATAAACTGGAAGTATGGTAAATAACTATAAATATAAATATCAATAAACTAGAGGTATGGTAAATAAATGGAAAGTGTTTTTATATTTACTCCATAAACCTCTTTATATTTAAAGAAAACTCAAAAAGAGGTTTAATTTAGTGAAACTTATGGACCAAATACCATGGGACAAATAATTATTAATACCATGGGCCAAATACCATATTTATAAAAGAAGTGTGGTAATAAATAAATATAAAAGAGGTATAAAGAGGATGTAAATAAATAAAAATATATCAAATAGAATTATAAATCAACATCTAATTATATACCAAGCCTATGGGCCAAAAACCATGGTAAATAAAAGAGATTATAAATAAATAGAAATATAAATAAACGAGAAGTATGGTAAAAAAATAAAACCTCTTTTTATATTTACTCCATAACCCTCTTTATACTTACACTCAAAAAGGATGTTTTATTTAGGTGAAGCCTATGTGCCAAATTATTATTAATACCGTGTAAAAAAACATTATCAACCCTAATATTTATATTAAAAGATTACTATTATTATTATTATGAATCATAATATTCATCTTAAAATATTATAATATTAATATTATTCAATTTAATAACTTTGGATTAAGAAAATATTAAATTTGTTATATTATAATATATCATGCTATATATTAAATCTAGATATATATGGAAGGGAAGAATAAATACATAGAGTGATATAGGCGGAGAGATAGCAGGAGTGACAAGGGAGAGGAGGAATGAAGAGAGAGAGAGAGAGGGAGAGGAGTGATAGAGGTAGAGAAGGGTAAGAGAGGGAGAGGGAGAAACAAATATGGAAGGGGGGGAGAAAGAAGAAGAGAGGGAGGGAGATAGTGAGAGGATTGGAGGGTAGAGAGAGAGAGAGATGGGAGAAGAGAGGGGAATTGCGAGAGAGGAAGAGAGAGGGAGGGATGGAGAGATGTAGTTTGACGGGGAGAGAGGGAGGGAAGAAGAAATACATAGAGAGTGAGAAGTTGAGAGAGAGCTAGTTAAAAGGGATAGATAGAGAGAGAGATTGTACGTTTAGGGGTGAGATAAAGAGACAAAGAAGTAGAGATAGAGAGAAGAGGGGAGAGAAAGAGAGAGGGAGGGATATACTAACATAGAGAGAGAGAGAGAGAGAGAGAGAGAGAGAGAGGGAGAGAGAGAGATTGATGGGGCAACATAGAGGATTGGACATTAAAGAGAGAGAGATAAAGAGGATTGGAGAGAGAGAGTGATAGGGGAAGAGAGGGAGAGAGAGGAAGAATGAGAGACAGGACTTGAGAGAGAGGATTGGAAGGCAAAGAGAGAGAGAGAGAGGTATGGGGGAAGAGAGAGGGAAGTAAGAGAGAAAGTATGAGAGAGTGGGCTTGAGGAAGGGAAGAACAAAGACATAGAGAGTGTGAAGTAGAGAGAGAGAGGGAGTGACAAGGGAGAGATGGAGAGAAAGTGTGTATCTTTGGGGGTGAGATAAAGACACACTAAAGGAGATATGGAGAGAATAGGGGAGACAAGGAGAGAGGAGAGAGCGAGGGATATAGTAATAGAGTTGGAGGGTGAAGAGAGAGAGAGAATGATGGAGAGGTGGGAGAGAAAGAGAGAGAGAGGAAGGAAGAGAGAGAGAGGATGTCACAGAGCGGAGAGGGAGGGAAAGAGAGATGAATTTGGAAAGGGAGAGAGAGGGAGGTACAAAGAAAGAAATAGAGAGAGAAAGGTGGAGAGAGTGGGATGTAAGAAGAAAGAAATAGAGAGAGAAAGGTGTAGAGAGAGAGGGAGTGATAATGAAGATGGAGAGAGAGGGAGAGAGGACAAAAGGAGGGAAGAGAGATAGAAGTGGGGAAGAGGGAGAGATGCTGAAGAGGGAGAGGGTGGAAGAGGATGAGGGATGGATAGATAGATAGATTGAAGAAAGAGAGTGTATGTTTTGGGGGTGATATGGAGAGATAAAGGGAGATAGATATATATTAGATGGAAAGTGAAGAGAGGGAAGAAGAGAGGGAGGGAGGGACAGAGAGACTAATAGATATGGAGTGAGAGCTATGTGTTTGGGGGGTTGAGATAGAGAGAAAAATAAGTGGAGATAGAGGGAGATATATATATAGATGGGGGGGGGAGAGGGAAGAAGATTTGCTGCACTAGGTGCATTGATTTCAGTGTAGATTGTGATTTCTAATCCTATTTGATTACTTGAAATATATGCATCTATTGATCTAGGTGGATGTTGGTGGCCACCCACCTATCCCATTTGGACCCTCGCAACTGTCTCTTTCAGTTTTTTAGTTTCTGTAATCGTAGCACAATTTAGTATTTTTAGCAGTTTTTTCGGGTCTTGAGCTTCTGGAGCCGTTTTGAGGCCCTAAACGACATTTTTTGGGAAATCTAGGGGAAACATGGATGCATGGACTGATGTTGCCCTTCCCAAAGTGGTAGTGCTTGGATAGATATTTTTAACGACTATTTTACGTGTCAAACGGAGATCGTATGCCAAAGTTACGATCCCCGGAAATTGATGTACCAATTTACCCAAACGGGGCCCACAATTTGGAGTTTCATCTTCTAGGGTTAGGTTTTGGGATGTTAAGGGTTTTCCATTGTTTCTCAACAATAAATAGGCCTGCGAACCTCATTGTAACACAAATCAGAGGCATGTAGCCACCACATCTCTTCTCAGAGATAAGCTATCATCGCCCTAGCTGTTTATTTCCATTTTCTGTTTGTAAGCATATCTCAGTATTTTACATTCATGAAATGAAGTATTATTTCCGCTACATCTTTGTGTTTATGGTTATCTCTATAATTTGTTGTGTTCCTATTTAAACCCGGATCAGTGGTATCAGAGCAGTCTGCTTTTTCTCTATTTTCCTTTAGATGTCCCCAACGAGGTCGAGATATAAGGAGTTAGGGCTTGAACTGGTTGAACCTTTGCAAGACTAGCCTTGCAAATCCCAACAGCCTCCCATGACGGATGAGAAGAAAGATGAGGGTGAAGGAGATCCTATCAAAATCTTGCTCGAAGAAGCCCTTAAGCGACAAAGGAATGTGATGATGGATAGCTTTGCGCAAATCCTACAGCGGATACCCAGAGGCAACGCATCAGCTTCCAACAGCTACTCTGGAAATGCCACACCGTTTAAGGTACAAGTTAATTTTGAAATCCCCATGTTCGAGGGTCAAATAGACGCAGATGTCATAGAGAAATGGTTAAATCTGCTAGATGGGTATTTTTCTGTTCATGAATTTTCAAGTGAAGAAAAGATTGTTTTCACTCTTCTTAAAGTAGCCCCCCACATCAAGGACTGGTGGAAAACCAACTGCGAGAAAAAGAATGAAAGTATAGGCTCATTATTTTCAGCCGCACCCACTTGGGATTCATTCTAGGATGCCGTCAAGGAGTAGTATTACCCTGTCAAAAGCTATGAGGACAAATACATCAAATGGACCACACTACGACAGGGATGAGACCAAGATGTGTTAGAGTTCACAAACATTTTTCATACCCTTCGCACACAGTTGGGTATCAAGGACTCTGAGCTGCATTTGGTACTCAAATACCGCGGATGCCTACACAGATACATCCAAGAAGAGATGGAATTCTTGAACATCTCCTCGCTCGGCACGGCATACCGATACGCTGTAAAAATCAAGCAAAAGTTCAAACAGAAGAAGAGAGACTTTGGATCTGCAAATCCGAAGCCCAAAGGACAAAGCCAAGGCAGGGTGACCCAAGCAAAACTCGTCGAAGCTGCAAGAAAAGAACAAGACCACGAAGCCAAAGAAGGACATAGGAAAGTGGTGTGAGTTTCACAAGAGTTTCACTCATAACACAAGTGAGTGTAGGACCAATCAGTCGCTGGTGGCCAAGTTGAAGGCTTCCGAATTAGATGCATGTTCCGACCTTGAGCCAGAACCCAACAAGGGGAATGGAAAAGGGAAGCAATCATTGATGCAGATCCGAGTGCCACTGCCAAGATCTAGAAAAATGAGGCCCAAAATCCAGAAGGGGAGCATCTTTTCCACTCATAGATGTGGGTGAAGAGTTCACCACTACAATTCATTGTCGACAGTGGTAGCCAAAAGAACCTCATTTTAGCAGAGGTCATGAAGTAGTTGTGCCTATTGACTACACCACACCCATATCCATACAATATCAGGTGGCTTCACGAAAGACAAGATCTCAAAGTTAGCCAACAATGCTGCCTTCCCTACAGCATCAAGCCCTTCACAGACGAGGTATTCTATGATGTTACACCTCTAGATGTTTGTGATGTACTATTAGGCCAACCATACTTGTGGAGCCAACATGCTATGTATGAGTCAAGGCCTCGTGCTGTCATTATTTCTTTGGATAATTCATTATACAGGATACTGGAGGTAGCCCCACCTACTGCCACTTTTTTTATTACTGCCAAGAAAGGCAGCAAGCTCATCCTTCAGACTAGGAAATTCATTTTCTGTCTGGCTCACTCCCAAAGCAAGGGGAAGATTGTTGTTACATCCATGACCCCTGCAAAGGATTTCTCCATGCAGCAACAACAGCCAAGGGATACCGTCATGAAAAACACAGGAACAACTTTTCCTCACCCACAGCGGTACCACACAAGTTTGAGGTGGGCAACAAATTCTGGTTGCATCGACAGAAAGAACGCCTTACCAGAACCCATTAGAAGCTCACACCACTCCGACATGGTCCTTACAGCAGCGCCAAGGCTGTGGGGAACAATGCTTTGGGTCACATCATTCCTCCGTTCCTTCGCCTGCACCAAGTGTTCAATGTGGACCATCGTCGACCATGCGTCCCACCATTACTGGACACATAAGAGATTGCAGGACAAGTTCAGCAGATGGAGGAACTCAACGCAATGGGGACCATTGCTTCCTAAGGGGGGAGGAATGATCCAGGTGGATGTTGGTGGCCACCCACCTATCCCATTTGGACCCCCGCAACTGTCTCTTTCAGTTTTTCAGTTTCCGTAATTGTAGCACAATTTACTATTTTTAGCAGTTTTTTTCGGGTCTTGAACTTTCGGAGTCGTTTTGAGTCCCTAAACGACGTTTTTTGGGAAATCTGGTGGCAACATTGGTCCATGGACCGATGATGCCCTTCCCAAAGTGGTAGTGCTCGGATATATCTTTCTAACGAGCTATTGTACACTTCAAACAGAGATCGTATGCCAAAGTCACGACCCCGAGAAATTGATGTACCAATTTATCCGAATGGGGCCCACAATTTGGCGTTTCATCTTCTAGGGTTAGGTTTTGGGATGTTAATGGTTTTCCATTGTTTCTAAACAATACATATGCCTTCGAGCCTCATTCTAACACAGTTCAGAGGCATGTAGCCACCACATCTCTTCTCAGAGATAAGCTACCATTGCCCTAGCTGTTTATTTCCATTTTCTGTTTGTAAGCATATCGCAGTATTTTACATTAATGAAATGAAGTATTACTTCCACTGCATCTTTGTGTTTATGGTTATCTTTGTAGTTTGTTGTGTTCTTGTTTAAATCCGGATCATTGATTTTAGTGTAGATGTTGATTTCTAATGATATTTGATTGCTTGCACTAGATGCATCGATTTCAATTTAGATGATTTTGAATCCTAGTTGATTGGTTGAACTAAATGCATTGATTTTAGCGTAGATGGTGATTTCTAATCCTATTTGATTGCCTTCACTAGATGCATTGATTTCAATGTAGATGTTGATTTCTAATAATATTTGATTGCTTTCACTAGATGCATTGATTTCAATGTAAATGATTTCTAAGCATATTTGATTTCTTGCACTAAATGCATTGTTTTTAGTGTATATGGTGATTTATAATCCTATTTCATTACTTTCACTAGATGCATTGCTTTCAATGTAGATGTTGATTTCTAATAATATTTGATTGCTTTCACTAGATGCATTGATTTCAATGTAAATGATTTCTAATCATATTTGATTTCTTGCACTGAATTCATTGATTTCATTGTAGATGGTGATTTCTAATCCTATTTATTGCTTGCACTAGATGCATTGATTTCAATGTAGGTGTTGGATTATAATCCTATTCACTTACTTGCACTAAATGCATATATTTCAGTGTAGATGTTTGTTTATAATCCTATTTTCTTGCTTGCACTAGAAGCATTGATTTGAGTGTAAATGTTGATTTCTATTCATATTTGATTGCTTACATTAGATGCATTGATTTCGATGTAAATGTTGTTTTCTAATTTTATGTGTTTGCTTTCATTGGATGCATTGATTTTAGTGTAGATGTTGATTTCTGATTTGATGTAATTGAATATATGATGGTACATTAATTTTAAAGTGATTGGATTAACATTGTGCACTGATTTTCGTAAGAACAAAAAAATATTGACAATGTACATTGGTTTTGTGTTGTAGTAATTCTACCTATTAATATTGGATAATGAGAGACAAGGTATGATGTTTACTACAATAGCTTGAGCTAAAGATATTTCAATGGTTTATGATTTAACCTATCCTTTTCGTATAATTGATATGAAAATATGACAAAAGTAACAAGGGTGACAATAAGAATAGTAGAAGAAAAAAGTTTGAGATTAACCACAATGAAGACTATTTGTAATTGACTATTTTCTTATTATTCATATTTTCTATAATTAAACACTATTACATAGTCACTTTACATTCAAAAATGTTATGTCATCATTTTTCATCATTAAAGTTATTAACAATATTTATCATCTCAACAAACTGTGAGGTAACTAAGAAAATTTAATATTAAAGATACTAAATTAATCTAATACATATTTAACATATTTAAAATGATTATATTAATATAGATGAATTTACATATTATTGATAAAATTAATCATATGTTTGTTAGATTTTCTTTGGACGCACACAACTAAAACCATCCTAGATCCATTTTAACTATGGATCTAGCAAGTGTCGAGAGGGATCAAATCTCTCGAGGTGCAAACATTTCCTCAATTTTTACACTCAAAAAAGAGGTTTGCACCTCAAGATATTTGGTCCCTCTTATCGATCCATTTTAACTATGGATCTATCGAGTGTTGAGAGGGATCAAATCTCTCAAGATGCGAGCCTTTCCTCAATTTTTACACTCAAAAAAGAGGTTTGCACCTCAAGATATTTGGTCCCTCTCAGCGCTTGATAGGTCCGAGTTGAAATGGATCTAGGTTGGTTTTATTTATTAATGAGGTGACATAATTATTTAATAATTGGATGTCGATTTAAATTTAAAAGTGGTTAAATATATATACTATATTAATATCATGAGACCAACATTTCATTTTATTTATTAATGAGGTGACATTATTATTTATTGATGGGATGTCAATTTCAATTTAAAAGTGGTTAAATATATATACTATATTAATATCATGAGAGCAATACATATGAATAGAATTTAAGTATTGAGAGGTTTTGGCAGCGCATTATATTAGATACCATTTTTTGGGATTCAATTGCGTTAAATAAGTCATTCATCTATGACCATTTCAATGATTAATAATAATAATAATAAAACAAAAATTCATATTAAATAAAACTAATAAATTAGATCAATTTAATTTGTTATATTATAATTTTGTTTTTATTAAAAAAATTTAAAACATTTTCTTAGGGAAAAAATCATAATATACATAACATATTAAAATAAATTTAAATAACAATAGTTCTTATTGGTAATCATAATATTTCATATTAAAATAAATTTCAATAACAATGTTTTTTTTTTTTTTTTCCTTTCGGAAAATATTCTCAAGTTATTTTGTTAGCATAATGATATAACTTACATTTTGTGCATTTATGTTGATGTATGTATTAGTTCATATACATGCCACTCCTAGACTAACTATAACCTGACAAAATATGCAAGTTATCAGTAAATAAGACTGCTTCTAGTCTACATATTTTAAGGTAAACCTTCAAAATATCTTTGCATTGTTCCATGTGAGACAACTATGAACAACAAAAACAATACATACACATTTCGAGGCCTTTGCACCCCAAATGTCTCACAAGATCCAAAAAATTATTTTTTCCAAAAAGAGGAGTCTGTTATGATGACTAAGAGGCTACATCCAAAATGACACTTGAAATTGATCCATGAAGGGTTTGTCAAGGAATTCATAGAACTATCCATTTATGGATTCCCATAAGTGCCACTACCCAAAATCCAAGTGAATGCCTTAGAAATTTAGTTTGCTCACACATTTCTTTCCCTAAAAATGTGTTGGGAGGAAAAAAAAAATTAAAAGGGTTGATAATTTTCAATACTTCATTTACTAAATGAATGAGGGTTTGGATTTTGTAACAAAACACCCCTTTGATAAACTTAATCACTAGTTGGGAATATCCAAAGATTTGAATAATATCTGTTAGGACCCATAATATTTTTGGGAATTCTTTTAGCATAAGTGGGACCGTGTATCAGGAATAGTGGGCACTGAAACAGTAAGGTAGTGCATAACAGAGGGTTGGCATATGAAGTATAAGTGCATCAAAGGGATTGTACATGCATAATGACCACAACAAAGGGTAGATGCAATGGATGGGGCATGGTGGAGGAAGACACCCTGCAACATGAGAACACCAACGAATGGAATAATGAGGTGTGTGCAAAGGATATCAACCAATAGTATTTAACAGAAGAAAGATCCAACTAAGCAGTTTGTGGTGAACAAATGGTTAAACATATTTTGAGGCACGAAGCATTAAGCATAGTGGAGCCAAACCGGGGAGAGGATATTTTGAACAAGTACACCATTCGTGGGACAACTCAACATAAACCAAGGAAAATACCCTAATGGCCTATGGGACAACTGGGCAGAATGGGAAAGAAGGACAGAGACTTTGATAAAATCTCCTTAGCATTATAAAATGGCCAGTCCAAGATCGAGGGAAAGTTAGCTATTGGTTGTTGGCTATTTGTTACACGTCATTTTTTTACATTAGGAAAATGATCATCAGTTTGGATCTTTCACTATCCATAAATGTGTCCCAAATCATTCCCCTGCAAAGTTAGAATCCAAATTATCCCACATAAAGTGGAATAAATGGATCCCATAGTTCAAAACCATGTTTTTGGCTTCCTCTACTGTTCCCTAGTAATTTTCTACGAACATGTAGAAGAGTCCATTATCAGTTGTGCATAAGCACTCACTACCTTACACTCTGACCTGTGAACATGACTTAACGCATGCAAAAATAAAACATAAAGTCTAGAAGCAATGTTGATCATATCTATCCCACCCAACAAGCTTCGAATGGTTGCCTAGTAAGTCATGATCCCTCCCACCATGGAGAAACTCCCTCTCTTTCTGAAATCCCTATCCCACCATTGGTGGATCTCATCCCTTGGAAACTGGATCCCAAGCTTCCTACTCTTGGCCTATAAATCTAGCCTAGGCCTGAGGATTGAGGAGGATTGTTGGAAGTAGGATTATGATACAATAATAAGGTTGTAAGGCTATTCATTAAAGGAGAGCATTAGGGATTGTGGGAAGGGCCTTGCAACATCAAGGTTTTATGATTGTAAGACTATTCTCCATTTTATTAATATAAAGGCAATTATTCTTTCTCAATTATATCTTTGTTGATACAATTTGTAGGGTTCCTTGATCACCTACATAGATTGTGATTGCATATCGATCAGTTTATGATACATGGTTGAGTTAATTAGCCCATTTATATCTTATATTGTATAATGGATGCTTTGATACCGTGTTTGTTTCTGTCTATGCAGATCTCCTTAAGGAAATCACGGAGAAACTGTGGGAAGCCCTGGGAGGATATGTAAAGCATCAAAGAGGAGAAGATGGTCGAAATATTTGAAGGGGACTTCATCAATCATTTTTATTAAATAGTAAGTCACCTCTATCATAGTATTTGTTTAAGTCAATCATAGTCTAGAGAAAAGTAGCAGTTCTTGATTGTTTATTACTAGATTTCACTAGAGTGTTGGGAGATCTATCTTGTCTACAAGAGGAATAAGCCCACATAAAAAATTGGTGACTACAATGGTGAACGTCTCACTCTCCATTATTTTTCTTGTCTGACCCTTTAAATCTTCTGTGTAATCCTTCTTTGAGTGCCTAGAAATCTAAAAAATTTGGATTTTGGGTTTGGTTTGACTTTTTATTTTATTTATCTTTTCCAAAAGTCTTCGCTATGCGCACTTAGGTTTTAGGCACAATGTGCATTTCCGCACACTTGTCTTTTTGAAAGATAGAATATGCACACTGGTTTCCTCTATGACCTACGCACATACTTGGAATCTTTGAAAATTTCAGTTTTGTCCGCATGAAGTGTAGAGTTTTGGGTTTTTCCTATTAAGTTACACGTGTTTGTACCTTCTTTCAATGTGTGTTTGTTTGGAAAAGTGTTATGGAAATATTTTCTTATGGTTGTCTTGCTTTTGGAAATTAGGGTAAAGTCTCATTTGATGAATGGTCGATCTATCAAAAGAGAGATATGTTGTTCTTTCCTTGTTGATTGTCTATCTTTATTTTTTTGATTAGATTAGTTTTTGAGTCGAGTTTTATATTTTGTGAAAGATTGTTTTGTGTAGAAAAATCAATAATTTCTGAAAAATACTTCTTATGCTAGTTTCCAAATGAAAATTTAGTTTCTTTCTATTGCTGAAGTGTTCATTAACTCTACTTTTTACTCGAAGTGATTTCATAGCATTCAATTAGGGAAAATTCATTTGAGTGATTATTTGTTCCTTGTTGCATTTTGGATTTTTTTGAGTGATTGTATGTTTAAAGAGAGGAATTTCTTGATTTATTGTGTTTTTGAGCAATGTGAAAATTTGATGTTATTTTCAATATTTGGGTGATTTGAAATTGGATATCTGCATTTTAAGAAAGGGGATGTACTGGGATTTAGAATTTTTGTTTACATTTTCATTGAAAAAATTGAAATACTGTTTCTTTACTTTAGATAGATTTTTATTGAAACGAAAAG
Source organism: Pinus taeda (assembly GCA_000404065.3). NCBI lineage: Eukaryota > Viridiplantae > Streptophyta > Pinopsida > Pinales > Pinaceae > Pinus > Pinus taeda. Next base: position 61,143 of record APFE030790928.1, read on the forward strand.
ATTACATTTTAATTTTGACTATGTTAGGATTTATGTCAAGTGATAATTTCATCAGTTTCAAATCCATTACATTTGAGAAAATAACATATCTTAAAATCAATGCTAATAAAATCAATCTATAATTTTTTATTTTTTAGGGCTCTTTCCACCTATAGTAGATTAGGTTGTAGGGATTTGGAATAAGGAAGTGAGTTGAATTTCCAAAGCTACAAATAAACATTAGCATCTTGTGATAGGAAGAAAAATCCATTTAATGTATTTTTTCTCTGGGAAGCCCCCCTTACAAAGGAGTTAAGCATGATATCATATCGAACCTAGTAAAGTGATCGACCCCATTTCATTGGCTACGGTAGAGTGATTTACACATACTAAAAATGGTACAAAAAGGTACTTGGGAGTCACTTCGAAATAAACCTCAGATTGACCATGTTGAGGAGCTTTCAAGGGGATTGAAATTTGTTACTTTTCCCTTGCATGTAAGTTCGATCTGGGACTGTCCCACTAGGTTAAGTTTTTTTACGTTCTAACCTTAGTGACCATATTTTAGGTATTTTACCTGAGGTGACAATGGTGGGGATGTCTCTACTGTTCCTAAAACATACATTTGTTAGACTCATTTGGAAATTTATGGAGGATATTCTTCATTCGAGATGGCGTAAATGAACTTTACTTGCATCAGATCATGTACATTAAGTAGGTTGTTAGCATAACTAGTTCCACCCACTCTATATATAACCACTTTTCACTTTGATTTATATGATTTTGGATTTCATCCCACCAACTAGTGATTTCACTCAACCTATTCCTTAAATACCTATTCCAAATATGGCCATACCTTTCCAAAAGCTTGTTTAGGAGATTCCGCAAACATTTGTCCAACAACTTATCCAAGGAATTCCTCAAGCACCTGTTCAATAACAAACTCAAATACTTTTTAAGAGTGCACCTCAAACACATGTTTCGCAGCTAGTTCCAAGTTCCCCTCAGACACTCATCCCAGGAGTATCACAAACAATTGTTCCATTTACCCCTCAAATACCTATTAATTAAACTAATCAAGATGTCCCTTGGTTTTACGCTTATCAAACTAGTACAGTTAGAGTCTATATTGACCTCAGGCTGAAGGGAGGCAATCCTAAGATAACCACAAATCACGCTTAACCTGGTAGCTAGCCCTATGAGGTCGGGAGAGGGCTATCGCCTTGTCAATCTCAGTGGAGATGACTGAAATAAGAATAGATTTTAGGCTAGGTATAGTAGCTCTAGGATTTTTTGTTTGATTTTGAAGGTTTGGTTGCTGGATCAAATGGAGTAGGGAACTTAGGTCTAGGAAATCAAATCAGGGAAGTAGACATGTTCTGTGGGGTGAGATAGATAAGTGTTTATGCACTAGTAATGTAGTTTGCCTATTTATCTTGATTCATTTAGTTTAGAAGAATGGAAAAGGTTTTGAAACATATAACACATAAGAATAACTCATTACAGAAGAAGAAACAATACAAAACACAGTATCACAAGAATCCCACAAAAATAGCTGCAAAACATGGTTTTATTCCTTGCCAATCTGCTGATACAAGTATAGAATGTGTGTACCACTTCCAAAAGATTCCAACCTTTACAAATGACTAAGAAAGTACATAATATAGGCATCAAACCACCTATGCTAGCCATTAGGGGTTGAATCCATGAGAAGAGGGGTGGTTTCAAACATATCTAAACTAAGAATAGGAATATAGGCAGTGGAACAACTTGCCCCTAAAACCATGGAAACTGATTCATTCAACCTCAAACCACCTCAAAATGATGAATCTACCCCCAAGAGTCATTTTTCAATTACATTCACACATCATAGCATAAATTACCATCACAAATTTACCAAGGAGAAGAAAAAAAGTCAATTGGTTGTCAAACTAGGAGAAATTCAAAGTTCTGAGCAAAACTGGCAAAATCTACCCTATGCGCAGCACCATCTCCTATATGCATAGCGCCGCTTCTAGTCCACGTTTGGAGGCCTTCCGTCCACCAAATCAGGCCCACGATAGCTTGTTGGATAGGTCTGCTTGTCTAGTTTCTAGAACATCTTGAATTTTCTGAGTTGGAAGTGATTTGACCCCTCAAAAGCGGATTCGCCCAAGACTGCTTCCTGTGTGTCCAAAACGTGGCAGAGAGGGCATTTCTTGAGTGTTTTTGGCGCTTTAAGTCACCTAGTTTTGCTCCAAATGAGATGAAACTTTCAAAGATTAATGTCCTCTTGATGCGGAATCTAGATCTATAAGCCATTTCTCCTACGGATGCACCAATCAAATGTGCAGCGCCAGTGGCGTTGCGCATATACCACAATTTCCTGTGTTGCATAATTGAAATTTCTGAAAATTTTGAAATTGTTTCAAAATTTGCCCAGTTTTGGCTCAGATCTGCTTCATGGGTTACTTTGTTGGGTTAATGTAACATCAACAAAAAGTTTAAGCTTATCCTCCTTCTTTTTGTATTTTAAGGCCCTCCTTAATCTTGCCTTAAGTTGCTTAATCCTCATGTTCCATATCCTATTCCTGGTCAAATAATGATAAGCCATATAGCGAATAATTTTCTTTTCTTTATTGGCCTTCTCTAGGAACTTCTCAAGGTGAATGTTCACCCTCTCTAATAGAGTTTCTAAGTCATCTTCAATTTCTTGTTCAATGGAGGTCATCTTGACCTTTGCCTTCTTTGCCACTTGCCTCTCTCATAAGTGACAATCACGGGCACCCCAACAGTTTCAGTTTCTTTGGCTTGTTCATGTCCTGAAGGTCCAGCGTCCTCTTGATGTACTGATGAAAATATTTGAGGGCCTTTGAACACCTCATGAGAAATGAAGGTTTCCCATGGCATTCCCAACTGATTCAACTGATGTAAAACAACATTTTCAATTACAGAGAAATGATAAATACTGTTGAGCTGCTGTGGGTAGTGTTTCTTCTTTTCAAAAAGTGCCATCTTCTCTATGTTTTCGCATATGAAGTAGGGGATACTCATCATTCTCATCTTGGTAAAGTGCATCAAAAATCTAATATGATAAGCATACAATTTGGAGAACCTACCCTCACAAGTAAAATACTTGATGATGACCTTCATTAGTGAAGCAGACTTGTCCTCCAAGAATTTGAAAGGAAACACTCTGCTGATTTTGCTATGGTATTTAGCCTTAATATAAGGCTCATAGTAGTCTCGGTCAATATTTTGTCTTTTGTTCCATTTCTTACCTACATTTGGAATGCCTGTAGCCTCTGAGATAATAGTAGGTGACAAATTAAATGTGACTCCAACAAGATTTACTACATTGTTGTCTAGATTTGTTATAAACAACCTTACTAATTCATGATGAAACTTAACCTTCTCTACCATTTCACAAAACTCAAAACATGACTGATGTTTAAAGCATGAAGTGGCTAATGGGAAAGCAAGTAGTTCACTCATACTGATGGGTTCCTTCCTGATAATCTTACCCCCTTTGTGAGGTTTCCTCTGCTGCAAATTCTTGTCCCTAGAACTATCACTCAGGGTCTCCTCCCTAGTTTCATAATCACTGTCCATTGGTTTGATTGATTGTAAATGCTAGTGAGGAAAGAAGGGGTAGTGTGGGTGAGTGATGAGTATGAAGGTATTTTCAAAAATAAATAAAACAGGTGGGATTAAATAGGGATAAGAATGAGATTTGATGGAGTGGAGGGTTTTGAGAATTTAGGGTATAGGGGTTGTGTATGTGAGTATGGTTTTGGGGAGTATTATGTGTGGGAATGGGTAAGCTTGTGTAGGGGTTTGATTTTTTTAAGGAAATCAGCAACCAAGTAGAGAAAAGGACAACAAATTGAATAGTGAACAGTGGAAAAACTATAATTCATGAGACAACTAGGGTTTAGTTTTTCCAGAGACAAACTCTAAGCACAAGAATTCCTTTAGCAAGAGTGGCAGCAATACTTACTTGTGAAAGGGGAGGAATCTTGAAGATTGGAAGAAATTTGAAGTGATTTTGGCATTTTTGAGTGTTTTAGCAATGTAGGTGCAACATTCAACAAGTGTGCAGTGCCCTTCAACAAGTGCACAGTGCTGATTATATGCGCAGTGCTAGTGTAAAATTACACTGGAATAACTCCTCTAATTCGCAACGCCAACCTCCCAATGCGCAGCACCACCGAATTTCTCACAAAATGCTATATTTTTCTCTCTTTTGTCCAGAAATCACGATTTTTTCTCTCCACTTGACTTTTTCACGATGAAATGGCTTTCTACCATGATTTTGCTTTATATACCTTTTCATTTAAATTTTTCTCCTTTCAAAACCCACTTTTTAAAAATTTTACATGACTCTTCAAATGCTCTATTTTTATACTTGAAGTTTGACCCTTTTCCCTATAAATTTGATGAATTGATGCTTTGATGTTTTTCTTTTGCAGTGGTAGAAATTGGAAAGATGACCAAAAGCAGCTGAATAGTACTTATTACATATATAAACTATAAAATTACATCAAATTACATGGAAACAAAACAACAAAATACAAATGCTCTATTTTACCTCAAAACAAGTTTTGAGGTTAAAGAGCTTTATTTAGCTTACAAAAAGGAAATTTATGATTTGTTGAACTTTATTTACCCCCTCATGTGTCTGCTGACATTTATTATGCTTTTGAATGACCATGGTGAAAAACCCTAAGACCTAGTGAAACTAAAGTCTAATACTAATTTTTATAAATGATGTGAACGAGAATGAATATGAATGACTACAAAAATATGTGAAATAGGCTAGCAGGTATATAGCATGAGGGACAAGTGAAATGAAACCCTACCATCAGTTGATCCATGACCTAATGAAGTGCAACTCATCAGAATGGGACACCTAATATAAAATGCAAAAGATAAATTTTGATCACTGATGGCAGTTTGAAAGCACTGACACTAACATTGGCTCTAATGGGGATGGTAGCTCCTTGGAGGTGCCAAGAACCATAGATCTATGGAAAAAGTAAACTAGTTCCTCTTTCATTGGGCATGGAGTCAGAACCTCCCATGAAAACTTGTAAACAAATCCAAATTTTCCCAAATTGAATAATATAGATTCTCTATGTGCCTCCAAAAAAACTGCATAAGGATCTTGAAATTCATGTGCACTAGGAATTATCTCATCCAATGGATTACTTCTCTTCTACCATGAATGCAAACTTTATTTGAGTTTTGTGACGGGACTCCTGCTGAAAATGACAAAGAAACTGACTGCAAGATCACGTTTGTACCAATACTTTTTTCAAGCTCACAGGTAGCTAATGGAGAAGGACTTTGGCTACAGACATCATCCAACACATAAGCTATTAGATCGTGAAAAAATTGAAAACACTGTTGCAACCCATTTTCAATTGGTTCCAATGAGATGGCATGATTTTCTATAGGCTTCTCATCCTTTATTGAAGATATACTATGAAAATTTCCCTTCAAAAACTGAAATGATTCGAAGCAGAATGGTACGAAATCATCTTGCATCATTTGATCATGTGTTCTAGCTTCCAAGTCTTCATCTACAACTTGACAATCAATGGCATTCGGGGGCTACAAATCTAGATATGAAAAGTCTTGAACAGGGACTTCATTGCCCTCAAGATGGTGCAGATCGAAACTTGTCAACAGTTGATTTCTGATTGCATGAAAGTTGTCTCTAATGAACTGAAATGAAGTAAAACAAAAAGGAAAAGATCCTTCACTTACTTCAAAATTTGTTGCACTTTCCTCCTCACTTCCATAACTGATATGCATCGGCTGATCACTGTATTCGGATGCTTAAAGTGAACTTCCTCCTTCCACAAACCAACTGCTGATTTATCTGCAAAACTAGCTTCTGTTTGGAGGACATAATCATCATTGTACTGATCAAATTGAGGCAATTCATCAGTAAAAAACACATCTTCAAGCATACATGTCATATCAACAGATCTCTCTTCTGCAAGCCGATCCATAAAACAATCACTATAAGATCTATGGCAACTAGGATAAGAAAGAAGATGTTTTGGATCTGCCACTTGTTCTTCTTTAATCGACGAGCCATGGTATTGAACATCATAATCATTCCTTGTGGTGATATTTTGCATCATCTCTTCTACTACACTTACCAAAATGTTGAGCTTTATCTCTAAAGATGTCGATTTGTCTGGATCTATGTTCTTCACCTCTTCTTCCTTCAGTTTTGCTCTTTTGATAAGAAAATTAGCCTCTACATCTACTGCACTATTTTGCATCTCTTTAAGTGTTGCAGGGTTCCTTTCCCTCAGTTGAAACTCCATTTTTGGATCAAAGGCATCCGGGTAGTGTAAGAGAGCAGATCCAGGAGGAGGTCTTACATTAACAGGCATAAAAAAATAGACTTGGTTAAACTTGGCAGAAAATTGTTGTACTATCTCTCTTGGTTGTCTTTTTAGCTGGTTATACACTTCTATAATCAAGAAAGGGTTCTGTCTGACCACCCACATGTCAAGGAAAGCTTTGACGAATTTCTAGAAATATGAGATGCTCGCATCAGGTAGGGTTTTGAACCAACTCTTGACTTTGCCTGGCAAAGAAAGAGCAAGAAGCCTAATACTGACATCCGCTTCATCAACTTCAAAAAGGTCAAGAAAAGACTCAAAATTCAGTACATGTCTCTCAGCAGTGATGTTATCACATTCACCATCCAATCTTGGTAGATATAGGTAATGATTTTTAGGGAAAGCATGGGATATACGAGGTACAATCAGAGGCTTGTATCTATCTAGAATTTTACAAGGTATAGGAATATGTACAAAAGGTGTAGAGTCAACCTTTGTCTTTTTAGGCTCATCATTTTGAAGAAAATCGTCATAAAACTTGGAAGAAGGGTCTTGATCAAGATCACATACATGTGAATATTTCGTAATCTTCAAACGGTAAGAATCAAATGTAGGTCTAGGATCTTGTCTCAAATACAATATATTTTGCAATGGCTTCTTGAAATTCTCGGGGAAAGAGAAGAAATAATTGATAACCAAGAATATAATGTCTTGGATGAAATTCCAACTTGAATACCTGATCTTTCCATATTGTCCTTTCATGTTTTTGTTGATTAGGTTCATCCTCCAGTGGAGTCCTTGGATCTGATCTTGAAACTGATTTAGAGTCACAGGGTGAATGATTTCAGCCTTCCTATGTTTGATTGTTGTCCACCATCAAAAATCAGATATGAACTTGATACATTTTGTTGAGGAACATAAAACTACATTTCCCTAGTATGGTCACCACTATGTTAGAGCCTAGTTTGACCTTAGGCTGAAGGGACGCAATCCTAGGATAACCACAAACCATGCTTAACCTGGTAGCTAGCCCTACTAGGTCAAGAGAGGGCTCTCTCCTTGTCAATATCAGTGGAGATGACTGAAATAAGAATAGATTTTAGGCTAGGTATAGTAGCTCTAGCATTTTTTGTTTGATTTTGAAGGTTTGGTTGCTAGATCAAATGGAGCAGGCATCTTAGGTCTGGGAAATCAAATCAAGGATGCAGACGTGTTCTGTGGGGCGAGATAGATAAGTGTTTATGCACTAGTAATCGAGTGAGATGGTTGTTTTAAGACTGCTGAGGGGTTGAGGAGGGCATGTGGAGACCATGAATCCTCTTCAAACTGCTGAAAACATTAAGAACTAAATGCATTCCCAAGGCAAAGCACTGTTATCAATGTATTTTTCCTATTTATCTTGATTCATTTATTTTAGAAGAATGGAAAAGGTTTGAAACATATAAAACATAAGAATAACTCATTACAGAAGAAGAAACAATACAAAAACACAGTATCACAAGAATCCCACAAAAATAGCTACAAAACCTGGTTTTATTCCTTGCCAATCCATTGATACAAATATAGAATGTGTGTACCACTTCCAAAAGAGTCCAAACTTTACAAATGACTAAGAAAGTACATAATATAGGCATCAAACCACCTATTCTAGCCATCATGGGTCGAATCCATGAGAAGAGGTGTGGTTTCAACCATATCTAAACTAAGAACAAGAATATAGGCAATGGAACAGCTTGTCCCTAAAACCATGGAAACTGATTCATTCAACCTCAAACCACCTCAAAATGATGAATCTACCCCCAAGAGTCATTTTTAAATTACATTTACACATCATAGCATCAATTACCATCACAAATTTACCAAGGAGAAGAGAAAACGTCAACTAGTAGTCAAACTAGGAGAAATTCAAAGTTTTGAGCAAAACTGGCAAAATCTACCCTATGTGCAACGCCATCTCCTATATGCACAACACCGCTTCTAGTTTTTGGAGGCCTTCCACTCCACCAAATCAGGCCCAAGATAGCTTGTTGGATAGGTTTGCCTGTCTAGTTTCTATAAAATCTTGAATTTTCTGATTTGGAGGTGATTTTCCCCCTCAAAATTGGATTCACCCAAGATTGCTTCCTGTGTGTCCAAAAAGTGGCAGAGAGGACATTGTTTGAGTGTTTTTGGCCCTTTAGGTCACCTAGTTTTGGTCCAAATGAGATGAAACTTTCAGGGATCAAATGTACAGCGCCAGTGGCGCTACACATTTACCACAATTTCCTGTGTTGCATAATTCAAAAATTTGAAATTTACAAAATTGTTTCAAAATTTGCCCAGTTTTAGCTCAGAGCTGCTTCATGGGTTACTTTGTTGCGCTAATGTAACATCAGCGAAAATTTTAAGCTTATCCTCCTTATTTTTGTGTTTTAAGGCCCTCCTTAATCTTGCCTTAAGTTTCTGAATCCTCATGTTGCATATCCTATTCCTAGTCAAATAATGATAAGCCATATGGCGAAGCATTTTCTTTTCTTTGTTGGCCTTCTCTAGCAACTTCTCAAGGTGAATGTTCTCCCTCTCTAACCAAGTTTCTCAGTCATATTCAATTTCTTGTTCAATGGAGGTCATCTTGACCTTTGCCTTCTTTTCCTCTTGCCTCTCTCACAAGTTACAATCATGGGCACCCCAACAGTTTCAGTTTCTTTGGCTTGTTCATGTCCTGAAGGTCCACCTTCCTCTTGATGTACTGATGAAAATATTTGAGGGCCTTTGAACACCTCATGAGAAATGAAGGTTTCCCATGGAATTCCCAACTGATTCAGCTGATGTAAAACAACAATTTTAATTACAGAGAAATGATAAATACTATTGAGCTGCTATGGGTAAGGTTTCTCTTTTACAAAAAGTTCCATCTTCTCTATGTTTTTGCGTATGAAGTAGTGGATACTCATCATTTTCACCTTGGTAAAGTGCATCAGCAATCTAATATGATAAGCATACAATTTGGAGAACCTACCCTCACAAGTAAAATATTTGATGATGACCTTCATTAGTGAAGCAAACCTGTCCTCCAAGAATTTGAAAGGAAACACTGCTGATTTTGCTATGGTATTATCCTTAATATAAGGCTCATAGTACTCCCAGTCAATATTTTGTCTTTTGCTCCATTTCTCACCTACATCTGGAATGCTTGTAGCCTCTAGTATAATAGTAGGTGACAAATTAAATGTGACTCCAACAAGATTTACTACATTGTTTTCCAGATTTGTTACAAACAACCTTGCTAATTCATGATGAAACTTAACCTTCTCTACCATTTCACAAAACCCAAAACATGACTGATGTTTAAAGCATGAGGTGGCTAGTGGGCAAGCATGTAGTTCGCTCATACTGATGAGTTCCTCCCTGATAATCTTACCCCCTTTGTGAGGTTTCCTCTGCTGCAAATTCATGTCCCTAGAATTGTCACGAAGGGTCTCCTCCCAGTTTCATAATCATTGTCCATTGGTTTGATTGACTGTAAATGCTAGTGAGGAAAGAAGGGGTAGTGTGGGTGAGTGATGAGTATGAAGAGATTTTCAAAAAGAAAGAAAATGAGTGGGATGGAATAGGGATATGAATGAGATTTGATGGAGTGAAGGGTTTTGAGAATTTAGGGTATAGGGGTTGTGTATGTGAGTATGGTTTTGGGGAGTATTATGTGTTGTAATGGGTAAGCTTGTGTAGGGGTTTGATTTTTTTATGAAACCAGCAACTAAATAGAGAAAAATACAACAAATTGAATAATGAACAATGGAACAACTATAGTTCATGAGACAACTAGTGTTACCGGGAATAGTGTCCACTAGGAGCTGCTATTCCCACTAAGACTGGTAGCTATCTTAGAAACAAACAAGTAAAGTCTACTTTCGTTTTCCTTTATGAAAATAGATAAGAGTGGAACAAAGGAGACCAACCTTAGTCTTGCGCTTGATTTCCTTGTTTGATTCCTCTCCTTCCTAATAGAGCTTTGCCACTTCTTCTTCGTCTGCCCAGCTAGAGCACTTGTGGAATCAAAGCAACATACTACTATCGAAGAACAGAGATCTATATTCATAAGTAACACAGGACCAGATATGTGTTAACCATACAAATGCATATATAATGAAAGATACAATAATATGGAGGAAAAATTGAATAGATTTATTAAGATCAAGAGTAGCAAGAGGATTACAACCATATGTTCTGACCCAGGATCATCTCTGCCAGCAAGAAAGCCCTTCTTCACCTCAAGTAAAGCTTAGATCACCCAACACTATGAAGTTTCTCTAGAAAACCAACAACACTTCTCTACAAGATACACAATTCCAGCCTCTAGATCTCTGTGATGAGGGATCCATATATAGATGATTGTAGGGGGGTGAGTCATCTTCTGGGGTCTTCATTAGTGTCTCCTCTTTGATAGTTCTTGATTCCACTTGGAGAATGATGATCTCTTACTCATCCCTGGTCGAAAAAAAAGAGGCAAGTGTCAGAGGGGAAGCTTCTGGAAAATTCCATGATCTTCCACCTCGCAAATTGTCCCTTCCATTTGTCCATTCCCAACCATCGCACCCTACAGAGGGGCCATTTAGTATGCATCACACCCTTTACATTGGGAAGGTGATATGCATCGCACCCTCTACACTGGGTATTCAGTATGGTCTAGTTTTGACCATTTCTGAGTAGTTTTTAGTGGAGAACTTCTGGGCGATGATGTAATCAGCTGACCTTGTTCCTTTAGGCAGTGAAGCATCACTTTTAGGGGCTTAGGAGCCCTCAGTTTATGGACATTTATGATTGGGGTTGAAGTGCCCAAAAATGTCTATAACAGCTAGGGTTTAGTTTTTTAAGAGACAAACTCTAAGAACAAGAATTCCTTTAGCAAGAGTGGCAACAATACTTGTGAAAGGAGAGGAATCTTGAATATTGGAATAAATTTGAAGTGATTTTGGCGTTTTTGAGTGTTTTAGCAATGTATGTGCAGCATTCAACAAGTGCACAGTGCCCTCCAATAGGTGCATAGCGCCGATTATATGCACAACACTAGTATAAAATTACATTGGCATAACTCCTTTGATGCGCAGCGCTGGCCTGATGTGCAACTTCAGCATCCCAATGCGCAACGCTACCAAATTTCTCACAAAATGCTATATTTTTCTCTCTTTTACCCAGAAATCGCAATTTTTGCTCTCCACTTGAATTTTTCATAATGAAATGGCTTTTTACCATGATTTTACTTTATATAACTTTTCATTTAAATTTTTCTCCTTTCAAAACCCACTTTTTAAAAGTTTTACATGATGCTTTAAAATGCTCTTTTTTTATACTTGAAGTTTGACCCTTTTGCTTAGAAATTTGATGAGCTGTTGCTTTGATGTTTTGCTTTTGCAGTGGAAGAAATTGGCAAGATGACCAGGAGCAACTGAATAGTACTTATTACATATAGAAACTATAAAATTACATCAAATTATATGGAAATAAAACAAGAAAATACAAATGCTATGTTTTACCTCAAAACAAGTTTTGAGGTTAAAGAGCTTTATTTAGCTTACAAAAAGGAAATTTATGATTTGTTGAACTTTATTTACCCCCTCATGTGTCTGTTGACATTTATTATGCTTTTGAATGACCATGGTGAAAAATCCTAAGATCTAGTGAAACTAAAGTCTAATACTGACTTTTATAAATGAAGTGAACGGGAATGACTGAAAAAATATGTGAAATAGGCCAGCAAGTATATAGCATGAGGGACAAGTGAAATGAAACCATACCATTAGTTGATCCATGACCTAATGAAGTGCAGCTCATTAGAATGGGACACCTAATATGAAATGCAAAAGATAAATTTTGATCACTGATGGCAGTGTGAAAACACTGACACTAACAGGTACCACGGTCTAGTCTATACCACAAATTCTTATTGGAAAACCTACTATAGGAAAAATGCAAACACATCTTCAAGGGAACATTTTTCAAGTTCCACCTTTTCAAGGTAAAATTTTCCAAACTCATCTTTTTAAGGTCCATTTATTCAAAGTCAATTTTTTCAAGCTCAACCTTTTCAAGCTCAACATGTATAGGGCCAGTATTACTTAGGTCAAATCCATAAAGCTCAACCTTTCCATAGTCAACCATACCTTGGTCGTACTTATCAAGTCCTTTTTGAACTCCAACCTCGTATGGTTGACCCTGGTTACCTAGGTAGAATCCCAATTCCAACCTTACAGGCTCTTCAAGGACATGCTAGGTATCCTCCTCCAGGGGTTGGTCTTAACCTTTAAGGTTATCAAACTTTACCAGATGACCCTAAAAGGAAGTTATTGTTTATTGCAACCATAGATTTACCTGATTTATCTTGGTTAATGAATGATCCCATTTATTATTATCCTTATCGGTTGACGATTCCTACTGTTATCAGTAATAAAAAAAAATTCTAAAATTTTGGACAACTGGTTTGGTTCCAAAGTTTTATGTTAGTCTTGGTCAAGTCATTTTATTTGTTTTGTTTAAGGAGTCTAAATCATAGAATGGAGTCTTGTTCCCATTATCAAATAAGGTCAACAATATTGTTTTACCTATCACTGATCCCACATTATCTCAAAAGTGTCATGTGTTAAGGCCGTTTCAAAATTGACATGCACTACGAAATTTCCTAGGAGTTTTCGTAGCGCAAAACTTAGAAAATAAACTATGTGCACTACGAAATCATGGATTCGAAGTTAGGAGTTTTCCTAGCGCAAAACCCAGAATTTGCACTGGATGCACTACGAAATCGGGTATTCATGCCAAATCTTGTCTAGCTGTCAAATCCATCAAAATCCGTTAACGTTTCATCATCAGGTGTCAGTCCAAAAACCTCGCTTATCACGTGCAACCATTCACTCTCATCATTAGATTCGTTAGGGGTTTTGTACGCACTCTTTTCAAATTTCAAAAAGGGTAAGGTAAGGTGAATTTGTCTTGGTATTTTTCATGTTCCTTTCATGCATAAGAAACAATTGGCAAGCTCAGGCACAACATTCATCATAATTCTTTGAAAGCTCAAGCGAGGCAGTTCTCCATTTTAACTCAAGCAAGGCAGCTTTCAAACTAAGATAGTGCAAGTTTTTCCAAGTCCCCTTGCAGGGGTTTCACAGAAATGTCTAGAGAAAAGAAGAATCATAGATTAGGAAGGTGTCTGAGAGTTGAGCCTGAAGGCTTAGATGTTCTCACGAGGAATAGAGAGATTGAAGAAGCATTCAACAAAGCAGTTAACACTCAAGAAAAGGAACAAAGGTTTGAGGAGGTTAAGGACAAGTTGAAGCTTTCCAAGCTTGAAATCGCCAGACTTAAGAAAAGGGCAAGAAGAAATGCAATTGAAAGGGTCAAATTCAAAAAAATGAAGGTTGAGTAGGAACATGAGAAAAAGTCAAAAACCCAAGCAGTGAGCAGAAAAGCTCAATATTTCACCTGGACTGTCCTTGCTATTAACGAGGCAAGATACATTAGATGGAATAATAATAGGCTCAAAACCAACATCAGAGTGATGAAGAGGTAAATTCGGGACCTGGAAATTTAGCTGAGAAAATCTGGAGGTCAGCCTCAACACAAATGAACAAGGAAGTAAGTGATGAAACCCTAATACAATTTTGGTTGAAACAAAGACACTATTTTTTGAATATGTCTCAAGGTTGGGTGATTTCAAGTTATGTGGCATATTTATATAATGAAATAGTTGTGAAGAAGCTTTAGAAGGAAATTTTTTGGAAAAAAATGTGTAAATTGATTCAAACAGCAATTTTGTAGCGCACTACGAAACTGCTGTAGGTGTAATTTTCTTTTTTTATCAATCTTCAAAAGAAAGAGGGGACTATTTTTGGAGAAGGATGCTAGTAGGGAATGTGAGGAGATTATTTTTGAATTTTTAAATCTCAAGTAAGGAAAAAAATCAAAGAATAAAGAAGACAATATAAAAATCCTGTTTTGCACTACGAAATAACTGGAGCAGCCTTTTTCAGCAGAAAAACTAATTTAAGTAGTCAACTTTCAAGAGGGTTTTTTGAGCAACTGAAAGCATATTTTGGAAAATTGAAAGAATTTCTTCTTCCTAACATACCTGTCTACAAAAACCTCTTTTAGTTTCTTCAAATTCATTATTATATGAGAGAAATGGATGACCCAACTTGTGCTATGAAACTACTATAGGTATAGTTTTTCAGAAATCAGAATTTCCTAGTTTACATCTTATATTCAAAGACAGTTTCTAAGCAGTAGGAAAGGTATTTCAAAAACCCAAGATATGATTTTTTTCAAAATAGAGTGGTCTACAAAATCCTCATTCAATTTTTCAAAATACACTTTTTATGAGGAGAAAATAAACTCTGTCCCAAAACCTATTTTTCAGCCAGAACAGAGTAGGGGACAATTTCCTAGTTTTCGAGGCAGATGAAGGAGAAGTTATTGAAGGCTAGTTGGGGGGTTATTGACATCACGAAGTTCAAAGTTAAGAAGGATCAGCTGTCAAAAACTGAATTTATTCCATGTACTAGGTTGTTGCTAGCATAATAAGGAGTTACACTCCTAGTTGTATTAGGACTCTAGGACTGTTAGTTAACAACTAGTTGTAATTAATAGTTTGTTTTAAGTATCAATAGGTGTTAGGTCAAGAAAAAATTTAATTCCCCTCATGTTTAAGGAAGGAATCCAAGATTGTAATTGAAGCTATATATGACAAGAGGTGTAATGCACCAAGGGTTGGAAGTTTTGGAGAAAAACACTCATATTGTGTCATTATGGAAGACTATGTTTTTATGTACTACAGAGTTTGGCTTTACTACTTAGGATTCAAAATAGAGTTCAATGCTTGATTGTCTTATGGTTGTCCTCATTTCCTCATTTGTAGTGGTATGAATGTATGTTATGTAGAACTCATTGGCAATGTTCTAACTTCCTTCATGCATTTGTAGACTGTGTTTCCTAGATGTTCTTATGTGTTACTGATATATTGAACTCTTGATGCCCTGAATTCCATGTTAAGCTACTATTGTTGTCATACTAAACATTTTCTGACTCCATAAGCCAAATGGATGTTTATTGATTGTGTTCAACCATTCATACTCCTTTACTTATTTCATAGAGTTAGCCATCTAATCTTTTACTAAAATATTTAACCTAGTGAGAGAGCCCTCTCAGGTTGGGGAGGCTAAGCCTCAGCCAAAAGTTGGTTTGAAATAGTTACTCAAGGTCTTCCTAGTCAGCAGCCTACCAAGAGAAGGTTTTGTGATAACACCTACCAAGTTATCGAGTGACATATCCAAATTTGAAGGAAAATAAGGAGAATTCCCATCGAATATGTGATGACATATCATCTTTGGTGTGCATCGAATTCTTTAATCAATGATTATATCCGTATTTAATTTTAACTCTCTAGTAACAACATTTTAACACATTTTCAGCTATTGATTCGATACGATACTGGTATCAAACTATTGAATTCCCTAAAACAATAAAAACGACTCACATTTCTGATCATATAAATGAATGGAGATGTAGATTTCGGTTAATCGACATTGTTATTCCATATCAGATTTTCGCTAAATGGTTTACAAAGTCACTACTCATTATTACCAAGGATGTGTATATTTTTCTCTATAGATAAAATAGTTCATGTAATGTATTGAAACATAAGAAAAAAATTTACTCTACTCTTTAGCAGAAGTTGAACTTGATCAATGAAAAGAATAATAAGAAAGTGGAAGAATATCAATGGCACATAACACAATATTTTTCTAGGGAAAGAAACTGATCAAAACCTCGACTAGATATATTGCATTAGAAGATATTAGAAGAAAATACATTTGTAGTTCTCATTAGAACAATTCCTACACAATTATGATCAACTCTTTGCTCAATATTTAGCTGAAGCCAACACTTAGCTTATTTTGCTACATTTCAAGCCCCTACTTCCTTATACAATTCATAGAGGAATTAACCTCTATTTAATGAAGAAATCCTTCTTCCATAACTACACAATCCAAACTTTGGTCGTCAACTGATTTCATGCAATGTCTGTACAACTCAGAAAATTTTACAATTGTTAGTACATTGTCCCTACACTCTAGTATCAACTGGGTCTTCTTGTGAATTGACATGCATGAGTTATTCTTAAGTGAATACTCAGTAAACTGGTGTGGTGCTAAGGATGCACTAGTGCAACAACTCACTACAAGACCTCTCTAGTTCCTCCAACAGTTATATCTAGTCGAATTGAGTTATCTAATTACAACTCCAATAAACTCAATCTGAACCCATAGAACTTAGGGATCACACATACATGACTCTAGATAGACTTCCAACTTGGAATTCCTAAGTTAACTAAGTCAACTTAACTTATTTAATTATTACAACTTGATATGAGAAAATAATTACAGTTTAATTCAAGGAAAAATTAATTTGGAATTTCTAGATGTTATTTTTAACATTTCCTGTTTCTATTTTCAAAAGGATGTTTCTAAGGGAGGTTTCATCACATAAGAGTAGGTAATTTATCATGCTCATTATTCATACTTAGTCTACACCCAATCCAGCACCTTGTACAAGAAAATATTAAGTTTATCGTGCCATACAAATGATCCAATACTTATGAATCCTACAGGATCTAATGTCGTTGATGGTATAATGTGGTTTGTTAGCATCCATGATTCACTCGTTGAAATCCTTTCTCCGGAAGTTATTTCCAAAATTAATTTCGTAGAATCATTTACTGACAAGATTTAATCAATTAGGTAAAGGTAAATCGAAACAAAATGCTTCTTCGAAAGAGAAACCTGCTAGAACTAAACCTACTGACAAGAAACGAAAACCTCACTACCCTTCACTTATTTTCAATGAGGATCATTATATGAAGGAGTTCCCACATTGGGCAAAGGTTTCAAAATTCATTAATGGTTCTCCAAATCCTGTTATTTTGAAGGATCCATTTCCTTCTCAAGATAAAAAAATGGTTTCTCATAACATATATTCCTCTTGAACATTGCAAGATATCATGATTATGTCTTCACAACAAGTTATAGTAGCGACAAGATCAAAAGATTATTATTCTAAGGGTCCTGTGGAAAATGGAAATGAAATTAGTTCATCTCGTCAACCTTCCAGTTTATCTCCTCCTCCCCCTGAACCATTATATATCGAGGAACCAAATCCTGACATGATGATTTGACCACCTCCCAAAGGTGTTCTTCTAAAATCATCTTTCAACACACATGCTAGAGTTGCACAAAATTACAACATTTTTCAAGACCTGGTTATGTCACCTTCTGCAATGCCAACACTCGAAGTGTTGCAAACATGCACAACACAACGAAAGATTTTGTCAGCCATAGGAGAAATTAATCTGTAGGATCCTAATCTAACTATCTTTGATCTTGAGAGTCATATACCAAGACTCCCTCATCAACTCACATTCCATATTTTAGTTTTTGTTAAAATGAGATGAGTGTTTCGCACATTGTTTTTACGAAGGATCTACTACGTGTATTATGGAGATTTCTTGTTTGAAAGCTTTGGGTTCTCCAACCATCAATCAATCACCTACCACTCTTAAAGCCTTTGATGGAAGAGGTTCTCGTCCTTATGGAATCCTAAACGATATGTCGATAAAGCTAGAGAGTAAAATGGATGACGATCCTTTTCATGGTTGAACTTGGACCTACACTATGTCAACAGAGGGCTCATCTATTTTTGGAATGATACAATTTCCTCACAAAGGAAAAAATGTCAAAGTAGACTAATTGTCTTACTACACTTCACACCTTAACTCTACGGGTAACACACCTTTTGTGAAAAAAAATGAATTCTCTTTATGAGGATATTGTTGTTGGTATGCTCAAATACTCATTGCTGATGGGAACCTTTGCACTTCCTCCACCAAACATTCCTTCTAATTTTTCCAAGATTAACATGATTACCTCAAGAACTATGGAATATTCTGATCCATTGATAATGACTTTAGAATATGAATTACCCTGCTATGGTAATGAGATTCCTTTGACCTTGTTTGAATTGGCTTATCACACATTTTAATCATTTTCTGACCCATCGTCTTCTTATATTAATCAAGTGAATGCGATCAATGATGATTATTCTCATTTACCTTGGTTACAACTAGTTTCACTGCCTAATCCTTTTGACTATACATTTCCAACTGACGAAAGTATTATGGAGGTCATCACCACAGATGAAATGGAATGGAAATATTACCATCATCATTAATATTTTCTACCTAACCCTAATAAAATCGACAATGATTTTTCAGCTATGTTTTTTCCATAGATTATAGATAGTTGAGAATGGCCCATTTAAGTTTTTGAAGCCGAGTCTAAAAGGAATTTGGGAACATATATACAATGATTACCATTTAAATCTTAGTCAAGACATGAATTATTGAAAATATTCACACAGGAACCTCATGCTCATTTGAAGAAATTCAAAAATATAAATCCTTATTTCAAGAATTTCGTGACATTATTGCCTGGCACTATGAGGAAATTCTAGGAATTGACCCAATCATTGCTATGCATGAGATTAAGACTTACACAGATGTAAAACCTATTATACCACAATTACGTCCGGTGCATCCATGAAAAGTTGCTACGATTAAAGTTGAGGTCGAGAAACTGCTCAAAGAAGGTTTCATCTACCCCATTCCCTTGATTTATTCGGTATCCAATATAATACCTGTTAACAACAAATAGGGAACAATTAGAGTATGTGTGCATTACAGGTATATCAATAAGAATTATCCAAAGAATAACTATCCTACTCCCTATATCGATCAAATTATTGACGATTGTGAAAGAAATGAAATATTTTCATTTATGGACAGATTTTCTGGCTACAACCAAATTAACATACTCCCAGCTGATCAACACAAAACCGCATTCATTTTCCCATGGGGGATTTTTTCCTATCAAAAACTCCCATTCGGTTTGAATAATGTCGGTGCAACTTTCCAACGGGATATGCGTTATCATTTCATGATATCAAGCATATTGTGTAGGCTTATTTGGATGATTTTCTAGATCATTCACTGAGATAGGAAGAGCACGTAATGCATTTGAGAGAAATATTTATTAGATTTTGTCATTATAATATTCGATTTCTAGGATTTTTCATTTCAAAGGAAGGCATTCGTGTCAATCCATTGAAGGTTGATTTTATTCTAAATTTGCCTCCTCCTTTGAATCTCCACCAACTCCAAAGTTTGCAAGGGAAAATAAAATTTCTATGTCAATTCATCTAGTACTATGCCAAGTTAAATAAAGGTTTTACTCGATTCTTGAAAAATGGCATCTCATTTAGTTGGGATGAAGTGGCTCAAAATGCCTTTGATAAACTTAAACATGCATTGACCCATACACCATTGTTACATCCTCCTAATTAGCATCAAGACTATTTTTTAAAATTCGCTGCATTCGATGGCACTGTTGGCATAGTTTTAGTTTAGGAAATCAAACAAAGAGCATTTGATATATTACTTAAGTAGAAATCTGACCAAAACTGAAGAAAAATATGCACATCTTGAGAAATTGGCTTTGGCAACCGTTCAAGCTATCCAATGTTTTCATAACTACATTTATTGTGAAAAACTAATGTGATTTTTGATTGCAACCCCATGGTTTACATTGTTACCATACAATTTCTCTGGGGAAAGTACTCCAAATGGATAGTCATCCTACAATACTTCGATTTGGAATTCATTAAATCCCGATCTAAGAAATCACTAGTATTTGCTGAATTACTATGTGACTTTCCTCGTACTAAGACGAAAAATATGGTAGAGGATTCTCTCCCAAATGAATCTCTCTTTCTGATCAATACTTTAGATCCCTGGTATATAGATATCATAATTTATCTTCAAAACCATGCATTTCGACAAGAACTAGGTCGAACTAATCATCATCGTATCTGATACCAATCCCAACAATAAAATATTGTTGGCGATACACTATATCATCATCGTGTCGATTCCATCTGACGAGCCTCACCATTGTGTAAATATATGGGCCTTAATTCACCTCCTAGCTTAGTCAAACCAACTATTCTCACAACTTATTGCATACTTTTTATTATATTTTGTTTATGAGATGAGTTAGATTTGGATATTTTCCTTTGTGGTATAATGTGCATTTAATGCAAGATTAAAGGATAAAAACAAGGAATTTTGGCAAAGACCTTCGTCAAAACTCGAATGGGACAAGGGAGAGGAATTATAGGAGGTAAATCCTCCTCATTTACTACCCTCCCATTCGAATATTCCTCCATCAGCTCGGAGTGCAAACAGCCAAATCATGAGGACTAGAAGGCAGCTGAGCAAGTGAAAGTCAAAGCACCAATTTATCTCGACTCTGGGAGTCGAGCCTCCCTAATTTTAGGGAAGTCATTGACTTCAGATGTATAAATAGATAGGCCTACGACCTCAGTAGGATTTAGATTTTTGATTTTAAATCTCTACTCTATGTTCAAGCTACAAGTTTTGATGTAATACATGGTTTTGATAATAAGAATGATTTTTGTTTTGAGCGAGCACTGAGTTAACCCAGAGGGCTGAAGCTCTTAGGTTAGGGCCCAACCCTAGCAGCGAAGGATCCTATTTATTGTACATGTTTGCTAGCATAGAAACATGGTTTAATTGTTCATTTGCTTAAGTAGATGCATTTCCATTACAACAGTGTAGAGTAGATTGGTTGTGTTTTAGTTTTCTTCCATTTGTGCCTTCTTTCAATTAGCAGGTTAGCAAGTAGAAAAATATCAACTTAATGTTGTCAGTAGGTGTCTTGGCCTCACCTCCTCCCTCTAGGACCATGGCCTGAGGAAGAGACCCTTCAGCAACCCCAAAAACACAGATTTCTTGTTCTTGCATGAACTTTGGACTTTGTTGTTTTGATTCAGTACTTGGTTCATTTCATTGTCATCTCTTTCCATAACTCTCTTTTTGTAATAAGATCTCACTCATATTCTCATTTCCTTTAGAAATTTCTTCATGCATAGTATGGGCAACTGATTCATGCTTTTCTAGTTTATGAGAATGTATCTTGTTGCATAGTCTTGGAAGACACACATGTTTTAAGCATTGCAGGTACTTCAGGAGGAGGTCTAGAATTCATCACCAACATCCATATTTCACCTCATCCACCTCAACCATCTCTTGGTCCGCCCTCACCCTAGACACATTGAAATGCTTAAGTGGAAGCTGATAAATCACATCTCAATTAGATTATACCCATGGATTTCCTTACTATCCAATTGAGGACAAACCTGACCAATCATTGTCAATCGCGTGTCACATAGCTGACGTATTCATTTCAACGTTTGAATTTAGGCACTCCAAATCTTCACCGTCGATTTGTCTCGCTTGATCCAACGACTATTGCATCACCCACTCGCCAACTAGTTTGGTCAATCTCCACCATCGATCTGCCTTGCATGATCCAATAGCTATCGTGTCAGCCGCTCACCAACTAGCTTAGCCGATCTCCACCATTGATCAATACTGCATGATCCAACGGCTATCGCGCAATCTCGCGTGAATTCTTGCACGGATGATATCCAATCGAGAGCACACGAGAAATGTGGTTTTCCCATGCTACGTGTCACCCACTTAGGCTAATCTCATAAAATTTAGGAATACCATTTAAAACTCTTAGGGCACGTGAGATACTTCTTACCACCTACGAAGACCTCTCCATCATTCTTCACTTTTTCCACCTTTCTATTGACACGTGATTTGATGTGATCCATACATCTATTAACTTAATCTCCAATGATAGGATCTTCACCGCTCATCTTTCATTAATCTTGTTCGTTGATCCGATTGATCCAATGATTCCTATGCACTTCTACTTCATTACTTCTTCCTTTCACTAACTCCAATCTTTGATTTCTCTTCCGCTTGACTCCTTCTTGAACTTTGATTTGCATATTATTTAAACGTTGCCACTCCTGAGCTTTGATTTGGTTATTCAATTAGAATCCAACATTGTCCGATCATCACAACACTCCTTTGAGAACTATCCTCTCTCTTGGATTCTTTTTGAATTCCCTGCACACTTTATGCTATGTAGAATTACTCTAATCCACACACAGTTCATAATTCAATTACTTAATACACACCACAAAACTCAGAAATCGCACTTTTGTATTAATAAATAAATATGTAAACAATAAGTTCGTTCTCAGCCTGATCTTCTATATCAGTGGCCTTTCCTTTCACAAAAGGCCTCCTAGGACCCTTCCACACCATCCAAACACTCCATAGACCTGCTAGCCATCCTCAACCACCTTCCATCCACCTATCACATCCACAAGAAAAAATAAATTGCATGCTTGATTTTACCAAAAAAACCAAAAAAGTGAAAACATATTTAGTCTAGTTTCCTTGCTTACACATTAGTATGGTCTGATGCTCTTTACTTCTATAACTTAGATAGTAGCATTAGGTTAGTGTTGATTTAACAATTCTACTTAGCATAGTTGTTTAAATGGTTAATTAGGATATCGTGTGATTTAGCATTACATGTTGTTTTCTTCATTACTATGGTAGAGTAGCTCTCTTAAAATAGGTTTTCTCTTCTTCCATCAAAGAATCAAGCTTCTTTTGACTCTATAGAAGTATGGCTTGGAACCCCTGGTGTCTCTTTCCAGATGAATAGTGACAATAGGCAGGACCTTCAATTTTACTTGTGCATATAGCACTGTCACCTCCAAGTTTGTATGAATCCCAGGTTGATAAGTAAAGCTGGTAGTCGAGGAGTTGCAACATCCTTGCTGCAATACTAGCACTCATCACTTTTTGGCACTGTTGTCAGGGAGGTGTTTGAGTAGAATGTGATTATTGCTTTCTCTTCTTATATTTCTAGTCTTCAATTTTCTAGCATTAGTTTATTTCTGCAAAATTAATCTAGTAGCTTCCTTTCTTTCAATTGTCATTATCTTCTTTCCTTTCCATTCTGCAAGTAGAATTTCAATTCAGCAAGTGACTTTTCTTTCTGTCAGTAGTTTTCATTAAATCAACAATTTCATTTATGCAAAGTACTTTCCAGCAAAAAAATCTTACAAAAACCAACCCAAAAACATTTCCTTTCATGCCTTGTAGGAATAGGGACAATTTAGGGAAATTCTTGCCAAATACCCCCACTGCATCCAACAACCAACCTTTTCTCTTCTTCGATGGCTGTGAACTGGAGGAACCTTTAGGTGAGCAGCCTGACATATTTGAAGAACCTACAAGGGAAGGAGAAGAAGAAGAACCCATTCCTACTGAACCAATGGATGAAAACCAAAATGACAGAGGGAATAAAGAGAGATTTGAGGGTGCCTTCCCCATTAGGGAAACCAACGAGGACACTAAGACGAAGAATATAAGCCCCTCTTCTCTACCTCATTTCGACGGCCTGGCCATAGAGGACCCTGAAACTTTCCTATTTGAGTTTTCCACTATATGCCAAACCTATGACTATATAGATGATGGGAAAAAATTTAATTTTTTTTCCATTTATCGTCAAGGATGCAACATTGCACTAGTTCATGGGTTTACCTAGAGATAGCATCACAACTTGGGCTCAGATGCAACAGGATTTTAACAACAAATATCGGGACTAGTGTAGGTCAAAGGATACTAAAGAAGAGATTTTTAGGATGACCATGGGCCAGGATTGTTATATGGGAATAATGTCCACACGGATGCTGTTATTCCCACTAAGATGGGTGGCTATCTTAGAAGAAAACAATCAAAGTCTACTATTGATTCCTTTTATGAAAATAGATGAGAGGAGAACCAAGAGGGCCAACCTGAGTCTTGCGCTCAATTTCCTCTCCTTCTTGATAGAGTTTTTCTGCTTGCTCTTTATCTGCTCAGCTTCAAAAGGACCTGTAGAATCACAATAACTTACTACTATGCAAGAAACAAAGATCTAAGCTCATAAATAATGCAGGATCAGATGTGCATTAACCATATACAAGCATATATAAACAGGTACACAAGAATATGGAAGGAAACAAGAATAGCTTTATTCAGATGAAAAGTAGCAAGAATATTACAACCATGTGCTCTGACCCAACATCATCCTCCAGCTAAGAAGCCCTTCTTCACCTGAAGCAAAGCTAGATCACCCAACACTGTGAATGTACACCAGAATACCAGCAACACTTCTCTATAAGTCACAAAATTCCAGCCTCTGGATCTCTGTGATGAGGGATCCATATATAGATGATTACAGAGAGGTGAGTCATCTTTTGGGATCTTGATTAGTGTCTTCTCCTTGATAGTTCCTGCTTCCACTTGGAGAATGATGATCTCTTACTCATCCCTGGTCGAAAATGGAGTGGCAAGTGTTAGAGGGGAAGCTTCTAGAAGATTCCATGATCTTCCACCTCACATTT